>JAQQSW010009997.1:0-13100 GCA_028646575.1 Pseudocheirus occidentalis | reverse complement strand
GCAAGAATGTAGTATTTAAAGCTATACAATCAAATGCAACTGGGAAATAATACATACATGGATGGGGGCAGTGAGCCCCTCCCTGCCCTGCTAGAAAGCTAGAGGGGTGTTGGAGGAGGGCATAAAAGGGAACAGATTGTGGGAGGGGCCTTACAGTGGGATCAGTGTTCTGGGCTGGGGGGTAGGGGCAAAAAGGGGAGAAAATCTGTAACTCAAAACCTTGTGGAAATGAATGATGTAACCAAGAAAATAAATTAAAATTAGAAAAAAAAAGAAAAAAAATGAAAGAATTTCAAAAAGAAAAAGAATTTGTGGCAAAATGAAAAGAAATTAAGGACACCATTAGCAATCGTTCTGCCAAATGATATGTCAAAAGAGTTAACTTAAATGAAATGGACACAACACCCAATCTAGATAATAAGAACAAGAAACAGAGAATTCAAGTACTCAAGCTCAGAGAAAGAAACTGAATTAAGTCATAACTGAATTCCCAAGGGAAAAACATACAGGGATACCTGTCCTTCGGACTACTAGCCAGAGCCTGAAGCCATCATGAAGGGGAACAATTCTTGTAGATGAGTGGACCACTCGCACTATCAACTACCTGACACTGATCAGCAGATAAGCCCAAGAGCTTCAGGAATAGGACCACCCTGCAAACCACTTAAACTGTGTCCAGCCTGATTCCCACAGGCAGTATATAGGATAGCAGTGGTTGTGGAAATCTGACCTTGCAACTAACTGCCTCTGAAGGTGCAACATTCCCTGAAGTGTCAGCCACTGAAGAAAACTCTCATCACCAATGACCTTGGTACTGTCAAGCACAGTAAACATCAGAAATGAATATGGTTTTATCAATGGAAATTACATTAAAGAAGATGCGTTAGCATCTTCTTTGCCACTGCACCCTAAGGACCACAGGGTCTTTCCATGTGACTTGCAGCTAAAATATCTTATGTGTGTATTTCCTACCATTGAGAATATGACGTTTTTCAGAAATTCTTCATCTGCTCTGAGAATCTCCCATCCCCCAACTCCTCAATTCTCTCCCCTGCACTAGTCACTCTCCATTCTTCTCCCCATCTTGACTCCTATTTGACCAACCTAATTCAATTCTACATTGTCTTCCTATTGTGAATCCCTAGCTCCCTTAAGATATCAGTAATTAAGCTCAGTCAAGCCTCAGCCTTGGATCACCACCATCAGTTGTCTTCTTTCCTACATACAGGTTGCTAAACAAAAGTGGAGAAAATCCCCAACCATTCTAACAGGGATCACTACAAATTTATGTTACATAGTTTCAACTGGAGCCCTCACTGCTGCTAGACAATCCTAGCATACCTTCCTTATAACTCACTATCCCACTCTCCACAGTAGCTCTTCCAAACCTTTTCAATCCTCCTTAAGCTTTCCACAGCTATCCCTCCCCTACTCTCTTAGCAGAGACCTACGTTTCATATTTCACAGAAAAAACACTTAAGAGATTTCCCATCTTTTCCATCTCTTATTATTCAGATGCCTTCTGCCACTCTCTCCTCCTTCACCCCCATTTCACGAGATGAAGTTGTCTCACTCCTTACCAAGGCTAACTCCTTTATCCGTTCAAGTGACCACATTCTACTCCCTCTTCCAACAGACTGCCCCTCTGCCATCCCCATTCTTTCCCTTATTAATCTCTCGGTCTACCTGCTCATTTCCCACTGCCTACAAACGTGCCCATATCTCCCCATCCTGAAAAAACACTCACCTGATCATTCCATCCCTGCTATCGTCCTACTTCTCTTCTGCCCTTTGTAGTTACACTCTCCAAAAAGGTTTTCTACAATAGGTGCCTCCACTTTTCCTCATCTCATTCTCTCTCTTTTTTTTTTTTTGGAGGGCCGTTGGGGTTAAGTGACTTGCCCAAGGTCACACGGCTAGTTTTTGTGTTAAGTGTCTGAGGCCGGATTTGAACTCAGGTACTCCTGACTCCAGGGCCGATGCTCTATTCACTGTGCCACCTAGCCACCCCATCTCATTCTCTTCTTAACCCCTTACAATATGGCTTCCAACCTTTTGATTCCACTGGAACTTATCTCTCCAAAGTTACTAATGATGTCTTAGCTGCCAAATGCAATGGTCTTTTCCACTCTATTCTACTTGACCTTCTCTCTTCTGACACTGCCACCATTCTAGTGCAGGCCCTCTCATCACCTCAGGCCTGGATTATTACAATAGCCTACTAGTGGGTTACCCTGACTCAAGTCTATCCCTACTCCAATCCACTCTCCATTCAGCTACTAAAGTGATTTTCCAAGTACAGGTCTGATCATGTGACCCCTTACTCAAAAAGCTTTTAGAGGCTTTCTATTGCTTTCAGAAGCAAATACAAAACCCTCTGTTTGGCATTAGGGACCTTCACAACCAAACCCGTACTACCTTTTCAGTCTTCTTACATCTTACTCCCCAGCATATACTCTTCAATCCAGTGACAGTAGCCTCTTATCTGTTCCATGAACAAGACTCGTCATCTCTTGGCTCCAGGGATTTTCTCTAGCTGTACTCCATGCCCAGAATATATTTTTTTAATCACTATGGCCAGGTTGTACTTATACCAGGAATGCAGGGTTGCTTCAAAATTAACAAAACTATAAATATAATAAACCATGTTAATAAGAAAAATAAAATAAACTGACATGAGTATATCAACATATACAGAAAATGTTTTTATAAAGGTTTACAAATATGTTTTTAAAAACACAAGAATAAAGAGACTCTTCATTCATGTGGAAAAATAGCATTTATCTTAAAGAATCAGCATTATCTCTAAAGAAGAAATGCTAGAGGTTTCTGCAAAATGATCAAAGCAAGGATGTATATTATCCCCACTACTATTTGGTATCACTCTAGAAATGCTGGCTATAGCAATAAGTCAAGAAAAAGAAATTAAGGAAATAAGGATAGGCAAAGGAAAAACACGATTAAACTTTGTACAAATGATACGATGGGCTACTTAGAGAACCCTATAGATTCTATTTAAAAAATTAAACAAAATGATAACTTCAGTAAAACAGCATGGAAAATAAATCTTTCTTATAACTGTTTTCCTACATCTTACCAAGAAAACTCAAAAGGCTAAAATAGAAATGAAAATTCATTCAAAATAGTGACAGAATACATAACATACTTGAGAATCTATATTCGAAGACACATCCAGGAATTATATGAATACAACTACAAAGTACTTTACAGAACTAAGGACAGAATTAAATAATTGGTATTCTATTCATGCTTATGGTGGACCATATCAAGATAATAAAAATGATAATACTACCTAAATTAATGTGCTTTTTCAGTGACATGCCAAGCTACCAAAAGATCACAGAGCTTAAAAAAAAAAGTTACGCTATTCACCTGGAACAAAAATTTAAAAATCTGAAGGGAAATAAAGGGAAAAAAGGGAGAAGGAGAAAAGGGTCCAAGAGTAGAACTAAAATTATGCTACAAAACTAGTGGGTTCTAGTTTAAAAAAATAGAAAAGTTGAGCAGAGGAGTATCTCATATCATATTAACACATGAGTTCCAAAGGTATACATCACTTAGATATAAAAGGTCATATCACAAACAAATTCAAAAAGCAAACAAGGAGAAAATCTTTTGCAACTATGGATGGAGTTAAGGATTTGAATGAAACAAAGGATAAAAAGGAACACAGGATACAAAAAGGGGAAAATTTGATTACATCAAAATGAAAAGTGTTTTCACTTTTTTCAAGTTAAAAATCTGAAAGATCATTAACTGGGGAATAAATCTTTGTAACAAGTTTCTCTAATAAAGATCTTATTTTCAAGTTATCCTAAGAATTAATTTAAATATAGAACTTCCAAGAGGTAAATGGCCAAAGACTATGAAAAGACAGTTCTCAAAAAAATGAAAGCTATCAAACAGTAAAAAAAACAATACCTTCCTCCAAATCCTATCCAAATGACTAACAATTAGAGAACTTCAAATTAAAGCAACATTAGGTTTCCACCTCACACACATCCTTGTGGCAAATATGACCAAAAAAAAGGGGAAAATTACAATTGTTGGAGGGCCTAGAGAAAAACAAGTACAATAATGTACTGTTGGTAGAGATAAAAATTGGTTCAGCTATTCTGGAAACCAATTTGGAACAGTACCCCAAAAGTTATTAAAATGTGAAATACCATTTGACCCAACAGATACTATAAGAAACCCCAGAAAGATAAAAGAAAGAGGAAAAGGACTAACATGTATACATATATTCAGAAGAGCATTTAAGCAAAGTAGATGGGATGCCTATCAACCACAGAACAGCTGAACAAATTATGGTATGGAATGTAATGGAATTTTATTGTATCAGCTAATGCTGAATGAAAGTGAGCAAAACCAAAAGAGTTTTATACAACAATACAACAACAACACTATAAAGAAAAACCACCTGAGAGACTTAAGAACTCTGATCAATTCAATGACTAACCAGAAGTCTAATACAAACTGTATGGGGTGGCTAGGTGGCGCAGTGAATAGAGCACCAGCCCTGGAATCAGGAGGACCTGAGTTCAAATATGACCTCAGACACTTAGTACAGAAACTAGCCGTGTGACCTTGGGCAAGTCACTTAACCCCAACTGCCCTCCAAAAAGCAAAAAGAATAAAAAAATTAAAAAAAAACAAACAAACCATGTTTCCCAGCTCTTGACACAGAGGTCAACTACAGGTGCAAAATGAAATAAACCTTCTCAGACAAGGCCAAAGTATGCATTTGTTTGACTTGACTACGTTTATTTGTTAAAGGGACAGGATTTTTTTGGAGAAAAGAATGGAGGTTAGTGATAGTGGTATTTTGCTGTTGTTATTCAGTCATTTCAGTAATGTCAGACTCTTCATGGTCCCATTTGGGGTTTTCTTGGCAAAAATACTGGAGTGGTTTGCCATTTCCTTCTCCAACTCATTTTACAGATCAGGAAACTGAGACAGTGTTTAGTGACTTGCCCAGGGTCACCCAGCTAGTAAGTGTCTGAGGCTGGACTTGAATTTGGGTCTTTCTGACTTCAAGCCCAGAACTCTAACTACTGTACCACCTAGCTGCCCCTAGTAATAGTGATGCCCATTTTAAAAAAAGGAAAAAAGAGAAATGAAGCAATGAAACTATAAAATAACTAATAACTAGTATTTATGTAGTACTTTAAGGTTTAAAAAGCATTTTATGTATATCTCCTTTGAACCTCACAGTAATCCTCTAAGGTAGGTGCTCTCTGCATTTTATAGAGGAGGTAACTCAGGTTGAGAAAGGTAATGGGTTTTATTCAGGATCCAATGGCTCAAGTCTGAAGCAGGATTCTAACTCACACTTTCCTGACTCAAAGTTCAGTGTTCTACCCCCTACATCACCTAGATAGATGCCTTGATATACAGATTAGAAGAGAAGGATTTCCAGAGGAAGACACAAAAAACAAGGGCAGCTTTGGAATTAAGGTGTTGAATTTACACACACAGAAATACAGACACACACACACATATATACACACATGTATTTATATGTTTTGTAAATTTTTATATAACATGTTACATAGTTATTTTATACATTTAGATATTTTTAAAGCAATAAGTGTTAGATTTATAGTTTCACATTCAGCCTTCTTTTCCTATTCTTTGTATAGCAAACTCTTCATGTTGGTTGAAGCTTGTCAAGCTCTCAAATGAAAAAGGAGAATTAAAAGCAAATGGAGAAAGAAAAAAAATTGGGACAGAGACTGGATCTGTGATTTCATTGATACAGGGAACTCTCAGATTAGTAGGAAACTCCACCTACCAATGGAGGTTAGTACATTCTGTGAAATTTTAAATCCCTGAAATGCCTAGAGTTAAGTGACTTGCCCAAGGTCACAAGTCAATACATGTCAGAGGCAGAACTTTCAGGTCTTCTTGGCTCAGAGGCCAGGATTCTGCCATGTTACCTCTATGAAGGAAATCATTAGAAACTATTTTACCTAATTATATGTCAACAAAACTGATAAATGAAAGAGATGAATAGTTATAAAAATATAAAATTAGAAGAACACATGCTTTTATCCCAAACTTGGCAAAAAAAAAAAATTGGCCATAAAAGAACTCCAAAACCTAGGACCTAGTGGATTTACAAATGAATTGCACCAAATACTCAAAGAAGCTAAAGCCACTAGCATTTCTACTGACTACAAGATAATCACACCAACATTGTTCTTAAAAAATTCACAAAAATACCAGAAAGCATAATACACAAAATACAGTGGTAATAGACAACAGCTCACTGATTAAATGTGGGAAACACAGAATTACTGAATAAAGGTTAAAAGAATATTTACTGGGACGGCTAGGCGGCGCAGTGAATAGAGCACCGGCCCTGGAGTCAGGAGTACCTGAGTTCAAATCCGGCCTCAGACACTTAACACACACACACACACACACACACACACACACACACACACACAAAAAACCTAGCCGTGTGACCTTGGGCAAGTCACTTAACCCCAACTGCCCTCCAAAAAAAAAAAAAAAGAATATTTACTGTTTAGAGCAAGAAAAAGATTTTTTCTTTTTACAACAGACTAGGATTTACTCTTTAAAATCAAGCAGAGATACAATGTGCCAGATAAATTACTAAAATAAATCCCATACTTGACAAGTGGGTTAGGAAAGGAATTTAAATGATAAGGGAAAAGAACAATGGTCTGAAGGTCTTCTCATTAAAAAAAAAAATACATAAATTTAAGAGGTTGAGTCTAAGGATATAAAAAGCCCAGTTGTATCACTAGAAGATGATATCACACTGACAAAAACGAAAGGTGGGCAAGTACTTAAAATATAAGTAAGGCAATACCTAAGATACAAAAGTGGTGGATGGTAAATGAGAATTTTTAGAGGGGAAAACTTTGACAGAAATGTTTTCTTGTTAAAAATAGTTCTGAACATACGGTTATACTAAAATTATACTTGTAAATCTGTAGGACAGTAGGCTGAGACTAGCAGTTTAACTTTGCCTTGTGTGAAGAATCCATTAGGGTGCTTCAATGCCATGTAGAGTAAGCTAGTTCTTTCCCTAATAGGTAAGAAAGCTGTCCTCAAGATTTGATTGGTCCAGAGGCATAAGGATCAATAATAGCAGTAATGCAGTATCTTAAGGTTTGTAAAATTATGTATGTGTGTGTAAATATATATAAAATTTAATCCTCACAACAGCCTTGTAAAGCAGGTACTCTTATTATCCCCATTTTAACAACGGAGAATCTGTCTGATGCAGGACTAGAAGTCAGGCTGCTTTCTTTAAATCAAGCACTCTGTTGGCTTCATTACCTAGCCACTCTACTACAAACATGTTTATAAATGTTATAATTCAGTTTCCATCCCACTTTTCACTGTACCTGCATCCAGACTTTCCCTTTTTACCTCATCTCCTATACACTTACCACCTCTGACATCATCCCCCCTTCTCTTCTCCTTCGCTAGTGTATCTGATGCCTCTACATGTACCTTTGATCTTACTCTAGCACCTGTGTCTCTGACTGTCCCCACCATCAAACCCTATCTCTAATCTTCATCTACACTGTAGACTCTACAGGGTTCATTCCTGGCCACCTACAAGTCTCCCCCATCCTTACAAAAAACTCTCGTTAGGAGATACCTTTCACAACAATGGATATGTGAGAATTCTTGTAAACAAGATGATCATAAAACACAAAATAGACAATTTTATTACATAAAACTGGAAAATTGTACACATAAAATAAATACAATTAGAATCAAATGGAAAACAAATTACAAGACGTCTTAACAGAAAATTTCTCTGATAAAAGTCTAATGTCTCAGCTATATAATCTATCAGTAGTTTTTCAGTCATGTCCAGCTCTTCATACAACCCCATTTGGAGTTTTCTTGGCAAAGATACTGGAGTGGCATGCCATTTCCTTCTCCAGCTCATTTTACAGATGAGGAAACTGAGGTTTACAGATTTACATAACTAGTAAGTCTGAGGTCAGATGTGAATTCAGGAAGATGATTTTTCTTAACTTCACGGTCAGCATTTTATCCACACACTAACTAGCTGTCCTAAAGAATTTACACAAACATATAAGAACAAGGGCTATTTCCAATAAATAAGTGGTAAAGATATGAACAGGAAGTCTCAAAAGAAGAAAAGCAAATGATCAACAATTACATGAAAAATGCTCCAAAACACTAACAATTAGAGAAATGCAAATTAAAACAATCTGGAGGCTCTATGGAATAGCCAACAAAATGCCAACACTGATAAGAGAAAAATGGAATTGGCTCACTCTAGAAAACAACTCGGCACTATACGATCTTAAACCTCATTAACTCTCCCCTCCTCCTAATTTGCTCTTACTGTGGAGGGTACTGCCATCCTCCTAGTCACCCAGGCTTTCAAGGTAGGAGTCATCCTTGACTGCTCATTCTCTCTCACTTTCCATATCCAATCAACTGCCAAGTAAGTCCTGTTCATTCTGCCTTCCTAACATCTCTTATGTTAAGCCCCCTTCTGCCACTGATGCTGCTGACACCTTAGTGCAGGGCCCCACAACTGGAATGACACCTTTCTGGTCGATCTCCTTGCTTCAAGTCTTTCTCCACTCCTATAAATCTTCCAGTACAGGTTGCCATGTCCCTATTCAATAAATTCCAGTGGCTCCCTATTATCTCCAGAATAAAATATAGAATATTCTGTTTGGTTTTTAAAGGCCGTGATAATCTGGCCCCGTTTTACCTTTCTAGTCTTCTTACGCTGTCTACCCCAACCATGTACTCTGAGATCCAATGGCACTGGTCTTCCTCTAAGAAGCTCTGTTTTCTAACTGGGTATTTTCACTCACATTTCCCACGCCTGGAATTCTCTCCCTCCTCACTTCAGCTTCTTGGCTTCCCTGAAGTCTTAGTTAAAATCTCACCTTCCATAAAAAAGCATTCTAATCTTCTCCAATGTTTGTGCCTTCCAAGACTACCTACCATTTCTCCTTATTTGTACATAGTAGTATGCATGTTACTTCCCCCATTAGACTCAGATGTGAACTCCCTGAGGGTAGGGACTGACTTTCTTTTTTGCTGGCCTTTCTTTGTAACCCCTATGCTTAGCATAGTACCTGGCACGTAGAAAACGTCATATTAGGCATGAGCTCAAGCAAAAGAAGTCAAGGAGGAAAAGGATTTATATGAACAAGAATATTTACAGTGGTTAGGAGGCACAGTGGATAGAGCTCTGACCCTGAAGTCAGAAAGACCTAAATTCAAATCCTGTATCATATAATTATTAGCTGTGTGACCTGATCAAGTCATTTCACTTCTTTCTGCTTTGGTTTACTCATCTGCAAAAAGGTGGATAATATCAACACCTACTGGGGAGGCTAGGTGGCAGAGTGAGTAGAGCCCCCCTTCCCCCCAGTCAGGAGGACCTGAGTTCAAACTCAGCCTCAGACACTTAACACTTACTAGCCCTGTGACCTTGGGCAAGTCACTTAACCCCAACTGCCCTGGCTTCCCCCTCCAAAAAGCAAAATTAAAAAATCTATTAAAAAATCATCACTGTGGCTAGGTGGCGAAGTGAATAAAACACAGTCCCTGGAGTCAGAATAACAACACCTATCTCTCCATGGCTGTTGTGAGGATAAAATGGGGCCTTTGTACAGTGCTTTGCAAACCTTAAATAAATCAATATATTATAGAAGCTAGTTACTATTATCATTAGAGCAACACTTTTTGTTGTAGCAAAAAACAGTAAACAAAATGGTGCCTACCAATTGAGGAATGGCTGAACAAAATGTGTTACATAAAAGTGAAATTGTACTGCGCCTTAAGCAATGAAGACAGATAGATTTAAAGAAATATGGAAACACATGAACTGAGATAGAACAAAATGAGCAAACCAAGGAGAACAATTTACAAATGATTACAATAATAACATGCTGAAAAAAGAAAGCTCATTAGATCCTATTTATCTCCGGGTTATCTTGCTGCTACTCCTCACCCTTTTTCAGCCAAACTCGCACAAAAAGTTATCTATACTTCTAATCTCCACTTCCTCTCCTCTCCCCCTCTGCAATCTGGCTCTGGTTTGGACAGCCTCATCAACTGAAATTGTTCTCTTTTAAGTTACCCAGGATCTTTTAAATCCAAAATGATAGTCTTTTCTTAACCTTCATCCCTCTTGGTCTCTCTGCTGCATTTGACTCAACACTGTTGAACACACCCTCTTTTCCTGGATATTTTCTTCTCTCTGGATTTTCATGTGAGAAACTTCTGTCTTGGTTTTCCTCTTATCTGTCCAAATGCTCCTTTTCAGTCTCCTTTATATCTAACGATATGGATCATTAACCACATCACTGCCCTTAACTGTACCAAGTCTACCCTAGACTGTCTTCTCTTTCTTTTACTTGGTATAATCTCAGAGATCCTGTGGGTTTAATCATAACCTCTGCATATGCAGATGACATACACGCAGAGACATATTCTGCCCTATTCTCTCTCCTGAGTTTCAATGCCACCCCAAAGGCCATTTGCTCAGCTCTTACTGATTCATACATCCAGTTAGTCTTCAAGCCTTGTTTCTATTTCCACAGTCTTTTGCATCCACTGTCCTCTTCTTCACCTAGCCATCACCTCATCTTTTACCTACACCACTGCAACAGCCTAACTGTAGTTATACTTTACTGTTCACATGTATATTCTTGCTATTGCTCATACATAATCCTCCATTTCTCATCACAAGGCCTCTGCACTGACCGCTCACCTGCCTGAACTGTTCTCCTTCCTTACTTGGTCTCTAGGGATTCCTACTTTCCTTCAAGAGCGAGTTTTCCTCATTCTTCCAGATGTTAGTTCCTTCTCCACAAAATTATTCTGAATATATGTGTAGCCCTCTTATTTCTCCCATTATAATATAAGCTCCATGAAGAAAGGGGCTGTTTTGCTTCTATGGTCTTATTCCCAGTGCCTGGCACTCAGTAATCACTTAATAAATGCTTATTTGGTTGAGAAAGAAATAAGTAAAAGAACATAAGGAGAAGGAAAGTGCTAATCTTTCATTTATTCAACAAGCACATAAGAAACAAATACTATGTACCAGGCACTAAGGATAAAAAGATAGAAGCAAAAAAGATCTGCTCCTTAAGGAGCTTGTTACGCTACAGTAGGAAAATACAAAATGCAGATATAATTCTTAATTAGCAAACACATGTTTCGAATAGCTCACTGCTAGGCAAGTAACTCAATGTAGATCAACTGCAAAAAGAAAGGCCCCATTTACATTAAAATATTTAAAGCAGCACTTTTTGTGGTACCAGAGAACTGGAAACAAAAATGTTCATAGACTGGGTAATGGTAAACAAATTATAATACATAACGGTGATAGAATACCACTGTGCTGTAAGAAATACCGAAGATGATAAATACAAGCAAGTGTAGGAAAGACATGAAATGATAAAAACTGAAGTTGAATCAGGAGAACCATGTACATAATAACAACAATGAAAATAGAACGAACAACAAAGCAACTGAAACTGAATTATAATTCAGTACTATAATTATAATATATAAAATGATAATGGCCAAGTTTGGCTTCCCCCTGCTTTTTTTTTGCTTTTCTGCAGAAGTGAAGAGAGACCATGGATATGGAATACTATAAATAATGCTAGATTTTTGGGATATGTTAGCTAGCTTAGTTGGAACTTTTTTTATTCTTTGTTACAAGAGATAGTTCTCTGGGAGGGTTTGGGGGAAGTATACAGGGTGAACTTTCCGGCACAATGAAAACAAAAAATATCGGCAAATTTTTTTTTAATTACACACTTAACACAGTTTGCCTACCCCATATAAATAGGGAGTGGATCTGTCTTTTATTAAGGTAGAGTCCACCTTTCATTTCCTTTCAACCAGTATTTATTAATAAGCTACTATGCGTCCAGCGCTCCAGCAGCAGCACCTGCACATCAAGCCCCAAGCCCAGCTCTCCTAACGGAAGTACAGACACAGACCCACTTAATCACAAAACCAAGCGTAGCTTTTCACCATCCATTTCTGCATCCTGATTAAGACCACAGTCCAAGATGCATCAAACTTCCCAATAACCTTGTGCTTCAATTCTTCCTCCACATCTAGCACCCAAAGCAGTTAAGAATGTGTGTGTGGGGAGGAAAGGAGGGGAAGAGGTAGAAAGGCAGATGAGGGTGGGGAGGAAAGAGAAGAGAGAGAAGAGGGGAGGGGAGGAAGATGGGAGAGAAGAGAAAGAAGGGGAGAGGAAAGCAGAGAAAAAAGAGGGAAGAGGGGAAAAGGGAGGAGAGGAAATAGCGTTCGCCCCGTCATCCACACCCAACCTCTCTCCCATTCTCACCGAGAAGACACTTTCTCATGGGAACCTTTTGTTGTTCAAAACCACCAAAGCCCACAAAGGTCACTCACCTCATGCTATAGGCCCCCGAGCCCAGCTCCTGGCCGATCCCGGACAGGCTTGCGTCAAAGTCCTGCACCAGCCCGGACTCGATCACCTCGTCGGCCAGCGGCAGCTTCAGGGCCCAGGCCATCCTGCCTCCTTCCCAAGGGCCCCCTCGGAGAGAGCGGCCTTCCTCGCGCTAGGCAGAAGCTTCGCGAGCGCCGACCCGGGCGGTCGGGGTGCAGTTCCGCTGCCCCGAGCTGCGGCTAGAGGCAAGTCCGCACACCGCCAGGCCGGCCTTCGGCCCCGGCCTGCCCCTCCCAGGACTCCGGAGCCCCCTGCCTGGCTCCTGGCTCCGGAGAAGCGGAGAGGTCCCTTGGGGCTCCTCCAGCGCACACCCGGGATCTCCCCGCCGTCCCACCCCGGGCTACAGTCAGTCCCCGCCCCGGCCCCCGCCCTCCGGGCAGCTCTGCCCGCAGGCCTCCAGTCTCCCCACCCACCCCACCCCTACCCTCCCCACAAGTATCCCACCCCTTGGAGGCTGCTCTCAACTCTTCCCCTCCACAGGCCTCACTTCCGGCCAGTCCTAGTCTCGCTTCCGGTCACCCTTCCCCGACCCGGAGGTCCCCTCAGGGATAAAGCTAGATTAAGTTTCCTAGAAGTCTCCCGGCTCACCTCCCAC
>JAQQSW010009996.1:0-13100 GCA_028646575.1 Pseudocheirus occidentalis | reverse complement strand
ACTCTCAAGCTTTCCAAGGTCTTGGGATCTTGAATGAAATACAAATGTGTGATTACATCCTCCTAATAGCAGCCTTTTCAGAGCAGACTCCTTACAGGGAACTCAAGATCCATTTCACATTCTAATGGAAGAAAAAAAAATGAGCCACCTGAAAATGAAGTCTTAGGAATAAAAGTGAGGAATAAAGGAGGAGATTCACAAAGCTACTTTTATTCAGAGGAAAGTACATTCCTAGCACAAGTTAGAAGACATGGAAATGACTCATAAATGAATTTGAAAAGAAAGTCTTCTAAAAACTCGTTAAGAAAAGTAAAGAACTTTTCTAATGGAATAGCACCTAGAAATTATATAGAACATTATTTGGGGGCATTTTCCATAGCAAAACAGCATGCCCCTTCAATTGCCTATGACAGCCTGCCTATCCATATTCATAAAACAGTCCCATTGTGGCCAAATATCTTCCTAGCTACGTGAACAACTTGTCTTTGCTAAGTATGGTCCTTCTACAGCATACTGAAAGTGCTATTGCAGAATATGAATAGAGTTCATCCATTATTGTTCACATGGCTGGAGGAACTGAGGATGGCACAAAGGAATTTACCCCATTTATTTGTTTCTTGTAACCAGCATCAAGAATTACTAAATGCATGGAATGGGACCCAAGAAACACCCTTCTGCTCTCTGAGAAAAAATTTCATGGAAGTTCAAGAATTCTTTTATCATAATGCTTGATTAAAAGACAAAAAACAATCCTAAACAACCCTGTGGAAGGCAGTCTTCTCAAAACTAGAATGAAAGTTAAAAGGAAAAGAGCAGGTATGAAGGAAAAGCGATACTTGATGGTCAGGAATTTCTAATGGTGAAATGGTGAAGCTCTAGTACTAGAATGCTTGGTGGACATCTAATGGGAAATGTGAATTTTGATGAAAACATACGCAAGCATAATGTGCATAAATGTATACATATATACATATGTGTATACAAGTATACATACATGTGCATGTGTGAGTCAAGTCAACAAGCATTTTTTAAGTCTATAGTATGTGCTCAGTGCTGCAGACACAAAAGAAAAATAACCTAAAACAGAACAAAATCAAAACAAGTCCCCACTCCCAAGGAGTTCTCAGTCTAACGGAGGAGATAAACAATTACACACAAAATATATATACAGGATAAACTGGAGAAAACAAGAGAGAGAAGCCACTAACATTGTGAGGGGCTGGAAAAGGATTCTCAAAAAAAGTGGAGCTTCAGATGAGACTTGAAGGAAGCCAGGAGGCAAAAACGAGGGAGAGAATCTTAGGCATGGTGAACAGCCAATGAAAATGCCCACAGTCAAGAGATGGAATATGTTTCCACAACTGGAAAAATGGAGGTAGTAACTGACATTCGGCCCTAAATGGCCCTGTCATATACTTGTAGCATTTCTACATGGATTTAATGACCATCTCTAGGCTGATGATTCTCAAATTCTCCTAAAGCACAGACCTAACCACATCACTCCTCTACTCAATAAACTCCACTGGCTCCAGGATGAAATACAAAACGCTATTTGTCATTCAAAGTCCTTCCTAACCTGCCCCCTCCTACCGTTCTGGTTTTCTTATCCCCCAAAAACATACTCTTTGATTCAGCGACACTGGCCTCCTGGTTGTCCCACAAACAAGACACTCCATCTCCCTGGCTCTGGACGTTTTCTCTAGCTGTCCCCCATGCCTGGAATCTTCTCCCTCCTCCACTCCAACAACAGACCTCCCTGGTTTCCTTCAAGTCCCAATTTATATCCCATCTTCTACCAGAAACCTTCCCCAATCCCCTCTTAATTCCAGTGCCTTCCCTTTGTTAATTATTTCTTATTTGTCCTCTACACTACCTGTTTGTACATATTTGTTTCTTGTCTCCATTAGATGGTAAGATCTTTGAGAGTAGGGACTGTCTTTTGCTTTTTTTTGTATTCCAGCACTTAGCACAGTGCCTATTATTTAGTAAATAGGCCATATTCTCAGCATTCCTGTCTAACTTTGTCTCAGCATTTTGACAGAAAGCCCCAGTAAGTCAGAAAAGGTAGTAAACTTCTAACTCAACAAATGCTTTTCCTCAGACCCAATATTGGCCAATAACAATGGTGACATACGATATCGTTTGCCTTCTCGAGGGGGTGGGGAAGTAGCGGGATGGGCGGAGAGAATTTGAAGCTCAATGTTTTAAACAATGAATGCTAATTTTTTAACTTAACAGGAAAATAATTAACGAAATAAAATATATATTTTAAATGTAAAAAATAAAAAATTTTAAAATGATGATATACAAAAAGGTGTTTTACTTACCTGTATATTTTCTTTGCACGTACAAGGTTTTCCTGCTTCAAATGGTTGTGTGATTTGCTAGCAAACACAAAATTAGAATTAGTGTGAGGACTTTTTTAAGGTTGGCAGAGTGAATTTAATTGAGTGTTGCTATGGCAATGTGTTCCATAGCATCTTTTAAAGACTCTCCCAGTTGGCCCAGGTGTCACCAGCAAACTCTATACTGTCGGTGGCATAAAATTGTGATGAATAAGAATTCATCATTTCCAAGAAAGCGAACACAAGTTTTCCTTCTTATAGCACAATTTAACCTAAGGAGAAGATTTCTGTAATACTGACCAAGAGTGGGGAAAGAGGCCCTGAGCTCCCATTCCATCTCTGATGACTGCTACTTGTATGATCTTGGGCCAGTTTATTGAGGCCATAAAGTCCAAGTCATTGGGGCCACCAAATTTTCAAGATGGTAGGATACTAACTCAGAGTGTTAGTCCAACCCCTACCCCACCTCCATTTTACAAATGAGGAAACTGAGGTCCATCATGGTTCAATGACTTGTCCAAGATCACACAATTAACTATTAATTAAATTAAACCTATTTTTCCTGACTCTCAGTTCACAGAGCTACAAAATATTGGAGATCGGAGCTCAAAAATCATTCTAGCTGAACCCATCCCTGCACAAGAATCTCTTCTATTATCTACCTGATAGGAAGTCACTAACCTTTATTTAAAGACCTCCAGTGAGGTATGGCCCTCTTTCTCTCCAGTTATCCCATTATACATCTGAATAGCTCTAATTATAAATGAGTTCTTCCTGACATCAGGCCTAAATATGTCTCTCTGTAATTTATACCTTTGTTCCTAGTGTTGTCCAAGCAACATAAACTGACCCCTTCTTCTGCATGATCCTTTATGTCTTCTGTTCTCCAGAACTATCCCTAGTTCCTTCTCATCACCCTTGAGGGCAGTGGTTCTCAAACTTTTGGCTTCAGGACCTCTTTAAACTCTTAAAAGTTACTGAGAACCATACCCCTACCCCTTCAAAGGGTTTTTATTTATGTGGGTTGTATCTGTTGATATTAGCTATACCAGAAATGTATTATCTTAGACTTATTCTAAAAATACTTTTGACCTTGCAGACCCCATGGAAGGGTCTTGGTGGATCCATTGGGTCTGTGGACCATGAACTGTTCTAGGTCACTGACCATCTGGGCTGCCCTCCTCCGGATGCACTCCATTCAGATTTTCTTTCTACTAGTCTATGTTTCATTCTTTTCTGAGCCTCAGTTTGCTACACAGTAAAACAGGGATAATACTGGTTGGGCGATCCTCTGCATGAAACGTAGTCACCATAAGTCTTGCATAAATATAAGCTACTGTTATTGTTACTGCTCTCACTGTTGATGAATTGAAGGAGGAGGAGGAGAAGCATAGAACTGTTGAGAAACAAGGCAGAATGATCTCAGGAGCACATGACTGGGAACGATAGCACCAAAGATAAAAGTAATTCCACAGGGAAATTTACTTCAAAATGCCCTTTGAAGAGAAAAAACAGTGAAGTGGGGAGGCTAGGGCAGTTAGGATCCTGGCAAAAGGAGGAGGGCCCAGGAGACCAGTTAACTTTTAGAACCACTCAAAACAGGATTTACAAGGAAGACAAGAGGTTCTGTGTCTAGTCTATTAGGTTTGAAAGAGGCATGCTTTCTACACAGTGAGGGAGTGGGGCCTGGAGAAAGGAAAAGAGAGACAGAGAGACAGAGACAGAGACAGAAAGGGGGGGTGGGGCTAGGGATAGAAAGATTTCATAATCATTTGTTCAGATATTTTTTAAATGAGGTCATAAAGAAAGGAACACAACTGAAACAAAAAATTAGT
This sequence comes from Pseudocheirus occidentalis, assembly GCA_028646575.1. NCBI lineage: Eukaryota > Metazoa > Chordata > Mammalia > Diprotodontia > Pseudocheiridae > Pseudocheirus > Pseudocheirus occidentalis. The sequence goes on along the minus strand of JAQQSW010009996.1, from coordinate 8,920 downwards.
TAAAACATGGTGCTAACAAACACCCGTGTTAATGGGTCTGATCCTCATATGGGTCAGTTAGATTGATTTCATGTCATATTCGAAAACTGGGCCTCAGATACCAATCGTCCATCACTGAAAGAATATCATATAAGAGATAAGTGGGGAACGAGGGAATGAATCAGTAAAAAGAAACAAAAAAGAAAGTTAAAAAAAAACCCTGAAGGTTGCTATTTAGCCCACTGGATAGAGTTCTAAACTTCAAACATCAGACCCTATGACCAAGTCCTTTAGCCTCTGCCTACCCCAGTTTCCTCTTTTTAAAAATAGAGATAATAAGGACAGCTAGGTGGCATAGTGTCCTGGAGTCAGGAGGACCTGAGTTCAAATCAGGCCTTAGACACTTAACACTTACTAGCTGTGTGAATTTGGGTAAGTCATTTAACCTCAATTGCCCTGTCTTCACTCCTCCAAAAAAAAAAAAACCAGAAATAATAACAGCATCTACTTCCCAGGTTTATTGTGAGGATCAAAGGAGATAATATTTATAAAGTGCTTTGCAAACAAACTACTTGCTCTCTCTCTTTTGGGTTTTGCTTCATTCCCCTCTTTCTCATTGTTCATACCATTGGTTATAATCCTTTACTACTTGACTATAAAATACTCTGCATACCATAAAATACTACTTATTACTATTGCTGATGATAGATTAACAAATCACCTTCAAATACTAAATATAGCTTTTGATCTCTGAGAAGGGTGAGCCCAGTGAAGGATTAGATTCAAGCAAGGAGACTGAAGACTGTATGAATATTGGGGGATGTGTCTTTTGTCATGGAGAAAGGGAGGAAGCAAGTGAATGAGACTCCAAAGTAGCAATTAGAGCAGCAAGAGGAAAACTAAGACTTTATAGCACTTGGGGGTGTCACAGTTAGCCATGGCACAAAGAGCAGATGCTGGAAGCTAAGTAAAGATGTAGGAGAAAACTTTAGATTAAATCATCAGGAAATGGGAGAACGGCTTCAGTATAGTAACAATACTAGAATTAAATAAGGCTTGGAGAATAAACTTGGAGAATAAATCAGCACATTCCAATATAATATGGAAAAAGACTGTAAACAATCATCATCATCATAGTAACTAATGTCTATTTAGGGTTTTAAGGTATAAAACCTCAACCTTATGAGATGTGTATTACAAGTTTTATGAACCCCAATTTGCAGATGAGGAAACTGAGTCTCACAGAAGTAAAGTGATATGCCAAGGTCACACTGAGTGGTAGTCCCTAGAGGGGAACCCAGACCTTAGGACTTCAGTTCCAGGGCTCTTTCCACCACAACTCAACTGAGACCCAACCATTTCCATGGACCTACAAACGTGCACTGGTCCCACCCATATTTTCATTTCTTACTGTGATTCCCCACCCCAACCCCAGTTCATTATTCCAGCAGGCTACAACTCTTTCTGCTACTTCCCAAAGCGCTGAGCAATAAAATAAAACACAAATTTACTTATAGCAAAAGCAGCCAGGAGTTCAGATTATTGTGAAAACCAAAGCAAAAGGAAATGCAAAGAGGCAAGATACATTAATTTTCTTGGAGCTCTACTCTGATTTAATTTAGACCTAGGTACAAGAACCATTCTTCATTTCTGGGGGCCACTTTAAGCACTCAATTCAATTCCTGAGAACAGAATAAGGAAAGCTAAGTAAAATTATCTCTGAATGGACATAAAAATTGAAATAAATTGGAAAAAGTGGGAGGAAATGTTTTCCCTAGAGAAAATGAAGAAATTAGGGATGAGAGAGGAACACACATTTGTTACTCTTTAGTGATATCAGTCAAAACAATCAAACCAAGAAATTAGGAGGGATTAACTTTTAATGAAGGTCACTCTCTTTAAAAGAGTATTCTTAACATTCCCTAAACCTAGGTACTTATTCATAATGAAACATCTCAATTGTTGTTGTAATAAATAAAATGGCAAAATAACAAGGCCACTAGGAATTTGATTTAATGTTAAACATTTCCTCTAAATTGTGGTAACAAGAATAGTACTGTGCTACCATGAATATGCTGACTACAGAGAACCATGGAAGACTTATTTGAACTGATGCAAAGTGAAGTAAAAAGAACCAATAAAACACTACGCACGGTGACTAAAACCATGTATATGGAAAGAATAACAGCCACAAGACAATCAAAACAGAATGCTGTCAAATTAGAATGGCTAAGCTTAGCCCCAAAGAAGAGATATGAGAATGGACTTCCCTTCCTTCCTTAAGAAACTATGAATGTGGAACACCACACATACGGCTGGCATTTTTTTTTTTTTTGCTATATCCATTTGTTTTCGAGGGGGGATTTGTTTTTGCTAAATGATTTTGTCCTTTTTTACTCTATGTTATAAAGGATGACTCTTTAAGGGGAAAGAAAGTTGGATTCATTGGGAAATGTGGATGACAAAAAATCAATTACTACCTATCCACATCTAGAAAAAGAATTACAGAGTTTGAATGCAGTTTAAAGCATACTATTTGCTCTCTCTCTCTCTTTCTTTTGTTTTCTTTTGTTTCTTATTTCTCATGGTTCATTCCATTGGTTATAATTCTTCTTTACAATATGACTAATGTGATGTATATATAGAGCCTATATCAGCTTGCATGCCATCTTGGGGAGTGGGGAGAGGAGGGAAGGGGAGAAAATTTAACACTCAAAAGCTTGTGGAACTGAATGTTGCAAATTAAAAATAAATCCTTTTTTAAAAAAATCAATAACTATCAATGCATATTTAATCAAAGAAAAAACAACATCTCTTTTGTCTACACTGTCTACACTTCTCCATCAGCCAATTCCTGACAGCAGGTCCCAAGCCCTATCTACTGTGCCACTTCACTGGTCCTATACTACATGTGCCAAGGATACTTAGAACTAAAAAATGAGTCACTGCCAATAGGCAGAATGGTGTAGTGGACAGAGTTATGCTAAGAGTGAGGAAGACTCAGGTTGACGTCCCACATCTGACACATACTGTCTATGTGACCTTGACCAAGTCAAGTAACTCTGAGCACCTCTCTCAAACTAAGTGGCAGAGAAGATGCCAACCTGCATTAATGGCATGAGCTCATTGGTGTAGTCCCTCCCTCTATCCTTTGCTGGTCCCTGGACAACAAGCTCACATTTAAAGTACCTACAGATGGGATTCTTAGCACCCCTTAGCCACATCACTATCAGTACTTCACAAGGGAAAAGTAAATGGAGAAGACTGATGAGGGCCACTTTTGGGGGGTTCACAGGTTTCAAAGGCTAAAGAATTCATAACCTAGGGTCCAGCACAATGGTGATGAGCCCATCTGTGGTCATCCAAGTTGATCCTCACACCAGTTGATTGACATCTATCGCCAAAGCTGTCTTGGAAGCCTTTCCATACAAGTGGGACCCATCAGAATTTGTGTTCTGTTGGCCCACCATAAATAACCCAAATAAACCCATGTTTCAGTGAGGCGTTGTAACAGTAGGACCTTGTAGAATAACTGATAATTATGTGAAGAGTCACACTAAGCACACAAACTCAGCTCATGCAGTATGTAGGAGGCTATAAGAAGCTGCCATGACTAATTTTCTTTAGATGAGTGAAAATGAGTCAAACTGATGAAAATCCAATTACTGATGACTTTAAATGTCCTATGGGTAGCTCTTAAGCATACACTGCTTTCCCCACCTTTATTTTTGTAGTGGTCAGTCAGTCAGAGGCTGCAGATACCATGATGCAGTCAATGACATACATATTTCCAGTGGCTGTGCTGACCTGACATAGGAGCCTGCCATGACTCTGAGAGTCTACAAGGCCACTGTGGGTCAAATCATATCCCCCAAATAACACGATGTCCTAGGCAGGATGATCTAATGCCCAATATAAGTGAGCTGTTAGTGTTGTTTCCCCTAATCCCCATCTTGTAAAGGGTCTACCGACCCCTCAGCATCACAAGGACAATTTGATGATGGCTTTCCTTAGATTTTAGAAGAAAAGGCTTTAAAGGTAAAAATATGGCTTTGACTTACCTTAGGTTTCAAGAAAATTTTGGAGCCTGAAGGGGTGGCATTGAGGGCGCCTTTTCCAGGACAAATATGAGCTATTTCATTATAAGCTTCAGAAAGGAGTCCTAAGTCAATAAGGATTTCTATCTTTAAACAAAAGAAAAGGAAAAAATGAGGCTTTAGATCTTATCACATTAAGCTACAGTATGAGAAATAGGATCAAATCCCTCTAAACTCAGGATTATCCTGATTAACACTGATAATCACAGGAAAAAAAAAGCTATGTGTTGTGTCAATAGAAAGAGAAAAAGGAAGGGAAGAAGAAAGTGAGAGACAGAGATGCAAACCAGTGTATCAGTAGACTAAACAGCCAACCAAAGTTTGGTGAACTGGAAAAGTAGCTAGAGATGGGATTAAAAGGTCAGTGTTTGAATTCTAATCCTGCCACTTGCTAATGATGCAAAGTATGAGAACCCACTTAAAATCTCCAAGTTTCTGTATCTGACCAAAAAAAAGGATAATAATTCCAGCCCTCTGTACCCCATAGATTGCTTGGAAGGATGAAGTGATGCATACATAAGAGTGCTCTGAAAACCATGGCCCAGAAGTTGTAGCATCATTACTGTCAATACCTGTGTCATACAGAAAGGCTTACCTCCTGCAATATCAATGGAGTACCTCTCATGCTATCATGCATTGTGATTTATCCTCTGTATTTGTCCTATTTTTTAACACTCGAAGGCACATTAAAGTCACATCTGACACTTCTTCGTAACCCGAGAACAGAGCAAGGGGTATTTCACAGAGTACTCACATAATAAATGACTAAGGAGGAAGAGAACATTGACCCAGAAGAAGACTTATCTAATGATCAACTGTGGAAGACTTGGCTACTCTGATCAAGACAATGACCCAAGACAATTCCAAAGGTGCCATGATGAAAAATGCTATCCTTCTCTAGAGAGAGAACCAATAAACTCTAAATGCAGAATGAAGCAGACTGTTTTTACTTTCTTTATGTTTTTTGTGATTTTTAATGCATATTTTCTCTTGCAAAATGGATAATATGGAAATGAGTTTGGCATGATTTCACAAGTATTGTCAATATCATAGTACTTGCCTTTTCACAGGGTGGGGGTAGGGTGGGAGAGATAAAGAGAATTTGGAACTCAAAATTTTTAAAAATTAATGTTAAAAATTTTAATGTAATTGAGAAATATTTAATGAAATACATAAAAAATTAAAGAATCACCTAAAAATTTTGATTATTATAAGAAGCCCCTATAGAAATCCAAAGTCTATTAACACTAGCAAGAAAGAATATGATTTTGTATTATTTTAGTTTTAGTGTTTAAGTTCGTTTCTTTTTTCTTTTCCTATTTTGTATTTAATTTTTTTTAATTTACAAATAAGAAAGGAAATATATGTCTAGGACTAAACTCTTCAAATAAGGTGCCTTGATTCCAAGCTTTGTTTGAATTACATAGATAGATAAAACAAGACATTTCAGTTGCCCTTTTCAGTCGGCAGCACAGCATTGAGAACTGACAACTAGAATCTGAACTGGGCAAGTATGAGTCTAAATTTCAAATAATTTACTCTCTCTGTGACTCAGAGTAAGTCATATAACTTTTTTTAGCCTGTTCTGTCATTTGTTAAAATGTTAAAAATTAAAAATTAATATCTGCTATAATAATAGAACCCACTCAAAAGAGTGGTGAGGATCAAATAAATTGATGTATGAGGCATTTAAGCGGCATAGTGGATCTGGAATCAGGAAGATTCGAGTTCAAATCTGGCCTCAGACACTTCCTAGCTGTGTGATCCTGGACTAGTCACTTAACTTTTGCTTGCCTTTGTTTCCTTATCAGTAAAATGGGGACAATAATAGCACCTATCTAACCCAGGTTGTTGTGTAGATAAAATGGGATATTTGTAAAGGGCTTTGTAGGAGAGTCAGGAAGTCCAGAGATTTGCTTTTCCTGAACAAAACTAAGTCATTATTAAAGCTTCACCATCAATTTCAATGATACCTTAAAGTGCTATATGAATTCAATTATTATTAAACTATTCTTATATTGTTTCTGTCATTGTTGTCTAGTAGTTTTCAGTTCTCTTCACAATCCCATTTGGGGTTTTCTTGGCAAAAACACTGGGGTAGTTTTCCATTTCCTTCTACAGCTCATTTTATAGATGAGGAAACTGAAGCAAGCTGGATTTGCCCAGGTCACGCAGCTAGTAAATGTCTGAAGATGGATTCAAATTAGCACTTTATCTACTTTGCCACCTAGCCGCCCTGTTAATATGTAAAGATATTAATAAAACCTAAGGAGCTACATAAATGAGCCTAGTAATATTTTCCCATACTTTAGTTAAAATAATGTGAAATGTAATGTTAGTCCTCTTTAAATTATATACCAAGGACTGTTAAATAATTTTTAAACTTTAATGTTTTTTTTTGTTACATTGTGACTTCCAAGCTGTCTCCCTCCTTTCCAATCTCTTTCTTCCTTGCACTAGATATGGCTACTGTTAGACAAGATTTATGAATATGTAAAATCATACCGGGAACACTTCTATTTATCCATTTTTCCTCTGCTGCTGGGACAGCATCTTTCTTCATGGGTCCTTCTGTAGTCCGTGTAAATATTTCTAGTGCTCAGAATAGCTTAGTCGTTCACAGTTATTCTTTCAACAATATTGCTGTTACTGTAAACAATGTTCCTTTGGTTCTGCTCATTTCATTCTTTATTATTTCATGCAAGTCTTTCCATGTTTTTCTAAAATCAACCTGCTCATCATTTCTACAGCACAGTAGTATTCCCTCACAATCCTTTAATATCATAACTTGTTTAACAATTCCCTAATTGATGGGCATCCCCTAAACTTCAGTTCTTTGCCACCATTAAAAGAGCTGCTATAAATATTTTATAACATATAGGTAGGTTCTTTTCCTTTTCCCCTGAATACCTTAAAAAACAAGCCTAATAGTGGTATAGCTGGGTCAAAGGGTATACATACTTTTATATCCCTTTGGGAACAATTCCAGATTGCTATCCAAGACAGCTGTATCAGTCTGGAGTGTTAAAATTAAACTAATTTATGACAATAACCTAAAATGGGCAACAAATTTGTTATTGAAGAATAATTTAAAATCTCCTAAATGTCTTAAAAGCCAATATGTCATTACCTTAAGGATCTTTGCATCTATGCATTTACATACATCTTGGCAAATTTCTGAGACAAAATATTGGTATAGTGAAAGGAGCGGCAGAATCTGCAGAAAAAGAAAAAATGGTATTTCAGATATACATTTCATAAATATCTGAGAGACAGTTTCCCATTTAAGGAAAATATTAATATTGAAATAGTGAGTAGCAATCCATGTTCCCTCTTTGGTAACTGTGACATCTATCTGAAATAGGTTGAATTGGTTAAGCACACACTTATCAAGACCTGTAGGAAGGAATGCCAGCCCTTCCAAAGAGTCCACACTAAATAGCACAGGTTTCCTCTTCAGTAGGTAAAAGACAACCTAACTCAGGACCCCAAGGCTCTGAGGAAGTGAAAAGAGTTAGTGCAGAAATGTGCTTTTTCTAAACAAAATTTAGTAATTTTTAAGCTTCTCCATCTACTTCAATGTCACTGCCGATTTAAAGGCCTCAGGAAATGAGAAAACTTAAAACAGGAATTCAAATTGTTACAGGTGTCAGATTACCACATTCAGCATCTGAACAACAAGGGGTTTGGGCCTAAATGACCTCCAAGGTCCCAGCGTTGGAGCTCTGAAGAAAACAGAAAAGAAATGTGAGGTTGGTCATGCCAGAAACAAATGTGGAGAAGGCAGCATCTTCTCCCTTTGATTTTGCCTCAAAACCGCAATTCAAAGGGAGGGTGTGATGTCTGACTGTCAGCCTCCTTTTAGGCCCTGGTTCCATGGCCTGTATTTTACCCAAAGTAAAGAAATGTGAGCATTTAGATGGAAAAACAGGTCTCTGATCTTTCCATGTCTGTTAGTTTTGGTTAGTTCAGTTTGTTAGATCTAGTTCTGTTGACCTAATATGAGGATTATCTAGCTTTCTTTGTTTCTTCCTCCTCAGAATACTTTAAAAAATAAAATAATTATAAGAGGCAGCTAGGTGGAACAGTGAATAGAACACTGGCCCTGAAGTCAAGTGGGACCTGAGATGAAATCCAGCCTCAGACACTTATTAGCTTCATGATGCTGAACAAGTCACTTAACCCCAATAGCCAAAAACAAAACAAAAAAAAACCCTAAAACAACTAAAAATTGTCATGGCAAGGCATTAAACTGTAGAAAGAAAACTGGGTTTGGAGAGAATGGGTCTGGGTCAAATTCTGGTCATTACTTATTACTTGTGTTACCCTGAGCAAGCTACATAAAGTCTTTGGGTCTCACTGCCCTCATTTATAAACTGAGGAGGTTGGACTAGGGGGTCTAGGAATCCCTTCCCCTTTAAATCTATGATTCCATGATTTGGCTATGTGGATTTTTGACGATAGCTGCCTCTCTGCAGTTGACAACAGTTTTTTTGTTTTGTTTGTGTTTAAAAAAAAAAAACTCCCTCTAGATGATCAGGAACTTACTTGGAACCTAAGGTAATACAAGTTTTGAAATAATTGTGGACAATGGTACCACTTCTCCATGGTAACCATCAGGAAGAAATAAAAATGTTGTTTTTTTCTCTCCAATATCCATTTTGAGGCAGCCCTCTCAATTTCTCATGCATCTGAGAAAAGTGTCAGCCTTGCTTTTGAAATGAGTATGTCTCCAAAATGAACATGCATTGATAACCAAAAGGAATTCAGTTTGAAAAAATGCAACTGGAATAGTCATGTCCAGAAAGAAGCAAAGAAATCCAGACAATTAAAAAAAAAATAGT
>JAQQSW010009995.1:0-13100 GCA_028646575.1 Pseudocheirus occidentalis | reverse complement strand
AATATAGATTTTTATAGTAGTTTTTATGGTTTTTAATAAGTTTATATATATATATATATACATATTACAAAGTTCAAGGTTAGGTGCCATCTTCCTCAGCTGGTAGAAATTTCTACATGCTCATAATCAGTATATGTGTGTGTGTGAATTTATAATGTATATGTGTATATGTATATATATATACATACACACATACACATACATACATACAGAGAGACAGAGAGACAGAGAGACAGAGAGAGAGAGAGAGAGAGAGGGAGAGAGAGTGAGGGAGGGAGGGGGTCATTCTGTGAACAGCTAGGTGATGGAATGGAATTAATACTTGTTCAGGAGCCAGGAAGAAAGACATGAGTTCAAATTTTGCCTCACACACTTACTACTTACATAATTTTTGGCATATCAGTTAAGTTCCGTTTTTCTATTTGTCTCAGTTTCATCAACTGCAAAATCAGAAAATAATCATTTCTGCCTTACCTCATTGTTGTGAATGTCAAATGAGCAAATATTTGCAAAGTTTATAGTAAAATGCCTGGCAAATAGGAGACACTTAATACTTATTTGTTCCTTCATCCATTCTCTTTGACCATTGGATAAAGCCTAGAACCCCTTTCTGAGAATAATATTTTAGATGTATAAAATAAAATTAATAGTATTACAAAGGAAAATAATTCTATAGTTATACATGCACACATGTACATGTACATGTACACATACATGTCGGCAATTACTCCTCTTGGAAAACAGAGGTTTTGAATTTGCAAAGGGTTTTACATGAATTTTCTTGTCCGTTGATCCTCAAACTCATTCTTTCAGATCATTGCAATAATCCTGACTGCTGTATGCATTGAGGAGAAGAGAGAGTATCACAGAGGTCAAGTGACATCCATAGTCATCTAACCATGGTATTTGAACCCAGATTTTCTTGACTCTCTAGTCTAGCTCTTTATTCATAGCATTATAGATCTTCTTAGAACTTTGAATTCAAAGAAAATGGAATGCAAACATGATCATGTGTAGGCCAGATACAGCTGACATACAAGTTAGTTTTGACATTATCAAATGTCAACCCCTTCTTCCCCTTTCCCAGACTGATACCTTCAAGTTCTCAAGTCTTGAATGAAGAGAAAGAAAGGCATCTTTCCCTCCCAATTTCATCTCCATTTTATGCATTGTGTTCCCTCATGAGAGTACAAACTGTTTAAGGGCAGGCAGTATCCTACATTCTCATTGTTACTGCATTTCCAGTGCTTAGCACAGTATCTACCAGTTGGCAAGCATTTAATAAATTCTCTTTGATTAAGAAAGAACATATGACATCTAACTAAGTACAAAGTGAACATAGAAAATAGTAAAAGGGAAGGCTTTACAGAATGACCAGCACATTAGAATTTCAACATTTGAACAAAAGTTTTTTTTAAATATTCCCTTTGCAAAGCTATTCACTAACTCCTGTCAATGCTTCTTTGACTAGAAATGATCTTAGAATGCTACTGTGGCCATGATATTTAGGGCCTCTTGACTCCCAGTCTACACAGATGCAATTTCCATAGTGCTGAGAACATGCTTTGTAATGCTGATTAACTTATAGGGGCTGCAGGGTGGCATAACAAGAAAGCATCCTGGGCTTGGAGTCATGGAGATTTGTAATTGTTGAGATTTTGTAATATGTGCCATCACAGGAAAGTGACTGAACATCTTTGAATCTTAATTTTCTCCCTGTGGTATTGTGCTCTGTACTTCCAAAGCTTATTGTGAGGCTCATATGCGATATTCTTAGTAATCCAATGGATCTTTTCTAAACCTTCCCACTATTCAGATCTCAACCCATATAGCCCTTTTCTCAGATTGACCCCTTCTACCTTTCCAGTCTTCCTACACTTCACTCCTGTCCAGATACTCTATGACCCAGTGACATTGACTTATTTTCTGTTTTTTGTTGTTACTTAATCATTCTCTTCTGTCCATTTCTTCCTGACCCTATGGATCATAGTATACCTGATAATTAATTTTTAAAAATTTTTTAAATGTTTTCTTTGATTTCTTTTTCTTTTATTTTTAAATTGTTGGACAAATGTTTCTTAAATAATATCTACCATCTATGCCCTGCTACAATATCACCCCATGGGGTTTTCCCAATATTTAGAGGATTCCCTTCATATTCTTTTCTCATGGTCATATTCTAATGGTACATATGGAATAGTTATTGATCATCACTTCATCTCACTATATGTGCAGTCTCTGTTCTTTTATACTTTCTTTTTTTTTCTTTCCATAGCAATTTGTTTAGAGCCTGAATATCCCTGTTCTCCCAACCTTGAATTTACAGAAGTTAATCATGGATTGAATCCCACAGCCAATCAGCAGAAAATATTTGAACTGCTCCATTTCTAACCTGTCTTGGTTTGCTTCCACTTTGGCAACCTGGTTCCCTACAGTATATCTTGCCATTGACTTCAGCCTGACTGTAGCTCAGAACTCCTGGACTCAAGTGATCCACTTGCTTCAACTTCCCTCATTTCTAGGAATCCATAAAAGGGCCATGGCACCTGGCTGCATAATTCTAAATCACTGACAAAAACAATGAATAATAGAAACATGACAATTCAGAGTTCGGTGGAATTCTGAACCCTAAATGTGTGCTGTAATCCAACATTTACCTGAGAACAAACTACCATTATGTCATCCTTTAATAGGGAAAGTGGTCATAAAGCTTTCATTCATTAAACAACAGAGACAGGGAAGCCATTATCTCTTGTGGCAGAGTAATTTTGCTTTGACTTAACTCAGATTGTTGGGAAATGATTCCTTATATGGAGCAGAGAACTTCCTGTCTTTAATTTCCAACTCTCCCTTTTTGGACTTTGCTGGAGAAGGAAGCTGAATAAGCCTAATTCCTCTTCCACAGGATGCCATTTTATAGATGGGAGCACAGCCCCAGATAATTCAGCAACTAGCCCAAAGTTACACGTAGTTCATGGCGCATCCAAAAAGTGAATCCAAGTCCTCTGGCTTGAAATCAAATGCATGTTATTGAACCAGCCTGGTTCTTGGCAATAATCTTAGTATGTAATGGTTTCTAATTCTCTCATCATCTGCACATCCTTCACATTGTGCCAAAGCTGGTAATATTTAAAAACAAAACAAAACAAAAATAAAAACAAAAACAAATATAAAAACAAAAATAAAACAAAGTACCTAGAATCAAGCAGTCATTTATTAAGTGCCTACTATAAACTAGGAAAGAGAATATTTGGATTACCAGTTCCACTTTCTTGATATTGGGCTGCTAATAATACACCCTATGATTTATTTCCTTTCAGTTGGCCGCCATGTCATGTCCTTGACTAATACTGAGCTTTAGTTGCACTAGAAAAGCTGTCTGCTGAGCTGAGGCCTGTTAAAGGCAAAATCAACAAAAAGGATCCTTCAAGCAGGGGAAAAAAACCTGTCATCTGGGATAGGTGGATAGGGAATTCTCCTACATCCTCTGGAGACAAGCAAAGTTGGCTTCCTCCATGGCAAAAGGACATTCTCCCTTAGGAGATGTTGCCCTGATTCTGCCAAATGATGCCTTCACATTTCTCTCAGACTGATCTCAAAAACAACTGACTGTAATGAACCATTCCACGTCTCCTCAGCCTTCCCTCCTGGAGGCAGAATGACTTCCCCTCTCTGCCATTAGTCTGTCTCTTCTCAGAAAATAAGGGACATACAATCTAGGTAATTAGGTATTAATTTGCTAACTTCAGCATCTCCAGCTTTGTATCCTTTAAAAATATAAAGAAGTTTTCCTGGTGGAATTGATTGGTCATTTTACTCTTGATTAGACTATACAAGCTTTTGAAAAACGAAGTTCGCATCCCCAGATGAAGTTAAATGACCTATGGTGGGAAGGAGATGTGACCTCTACACATCTACCGAAGACTGCATGGAAAGGAGATGTGATTTTCTTCTCCCTGCCTTCCCCCACTATGAGCCTTATGATCTCATAGAGTTATTCAGCCAGCAGGAGACACTATCTCCCACAAGGAGCGAAAAGGGTATTGTGTGAATGGGAGTGAGGAACAGCTTCAAGAAGTGTGGACACAGGAAGCTGAGAAGGAAGCCAGTTACATATTTAAGGATAGAATTATCCCTGGAATTTGAGTTAAATCAGGGCTAGGAAGAAACTTAGAGACCCCAGAGGAGATTCTTCAACTGGGAAGGGCAGCATGAGAGGACCATGGGATTACTCCTGCATAGGGTATGGGAATCCCCAAAATCCCCTTCCCAGAAAAATAAAAGTCAGAGGTATCTTGAGGAAGGAATAGGAAGTTTATTTGGTTTGGTTCTTGAGAGAAGAGGGCATCCCTTACACCAGTAAGAACCAGCAGAATGAGGCTTGTTACAGAAGATAGAAGAAGAATTTATACCCTAAGGCAATCAAGGCCCTTCCCACCACTGTCCCTTCTCCCATAGACTGAGAGGCAGGCTTACCTTCTGAGCTCAAATTCTCCTCCAATGATAAGAAACAAAGAAGCCCTTGGCCAATATCCCTCAGTGGCTAGGAGGTAAGCTTCCAAAGAACAAGGAAATAGGGGGTAGCCAGTTCAAATGTGCCTATCCTCACTTGGCTAACAACAAAGTGAAGAAGGGAGGGGCTAAGAGCTTACTGCTGATTGACAGCAAGGGAAAGGGGGAAGGGTCCTGAAAAATCTGAACAGTTCCAATGTTCAGGTCCTTATTTGGCAAACACTAAAACAAGGGAGGGGAAAAAGGTGGCAAGAAAAGTTGGAGCTCAAGAACCCCTAAAGGGCCTAATGCTGATGTGGAGTAGTATAGAAGGGGGAAAGAAAGGGGAAGGGGGAAGGGGGAAGTCAAAACTCCGGCCTGTTTCCACAAGAAACCTTACAGGCTGAGGAGTTTCCATATGGTTGAGTTGCCTTGACTATGTTTGTTGTTTCATAAGTATTTCACTACAATTTTATTCTAAGTTTGTTTCCCACTGATATTGTGTATATTTGTGGGGGAGTATACTATGTTTATTTAGGGGAGCAGTAGGGAGAAGCTTTGTTGCTACCCTTCTAACTATATCTTAGTAAATGCTTTTATTTTGAACTAATTCTCCACTAGTTGACTATTAAAAAAATAAGTACACCTGTGGGGACTTATGAGTTCTACTTTTAGGATTCTACACTCACAAACTTCCCATTTAACCCTAAAACTGTACCAATTCTCTAGGAGGGCCAGCCAGTCTACTCTTATTGAAGCGATAAATAGCTCCCACAACGAGCACCCCATATATTTATTTATGTACGTATTGTCTCTTCAGATACAGTATGGTTTCCTCTAGGGCAGGGAAGATTTAAGCTTTCGCTTTGTATCTAGCACCTCACCCAGTGGTCACCTTCTAGTAGATAATAAATCCATATCAATTGATTTCATTGGCAGAGAAGGTTCAGATCTCCATCTCAGATGGTTGATGTACTACCATCCAGATGTGTGCAATATTATTGTTGGGTATATGGTTTCTTGATCCCAGGACTGTTTCTCAGTTTGGCTGACAAAATAAGTCAGTGTTTAACCTTTCAAAAGACAGATGTTAATTCAGTAAGAAAGAGTCTTTTTAAACAATTTTCACTAGAATCCATTAAATTCAAGCATCTGTTCTTCACAGTTATCCCAAATATACCTTGCTCTGTATGAATTCAGGAGTTCTTTAGGAGCTGCTGGGATGGTGTTCACTAGTATAGAATATCATGAATTATTTATAAAACCATCAGTAAGAATTTCAAACCATTTGCATGACAATTGATGTGAGCAGAAAGAGAAGATGGGAAATAATTCTCATGTACCAATATCTGCCAATACCCAGATAAAATAGTGGAGAGTTTTATCAGAACTAGAGCAATCTAGTTGGTTTTTGTTGTGGGTACTGTTGTTAAGCAAGGAAGGGCATATGCATGGTGTGGAAAATAGACATTTAGAAGTCAAGGAATCTCAGAGGACGTTTAGTTCATCCCATGATGTGAACAAGGAGCTGCACTCCAAATAAACATGGCTACATAACCTAAGATTTAATTGAGAATTTCAAGGGAAGGGGCTCTCACTACCTCCCCAAGCAATCCTAATTAATCCAAACACTAAGTGTTAGGGAGTGGCTACCACTAGCCCAGCCGGTACCTACCAAGAATCCATTTCCCTTTCATTCCCCTGCTCTGGGGTATGGATGCCCTTTGGAGTCAAGTAAAACAACCAAAGAGCCTTTCCCTTTTCTGGGAGAGCATTCCCCAAACTGCAGAGCCCCTTTTATGTTTCCCCCAAGACATTTTTTTTCCAGTTTTAGCTTTCCCAGTTGCTTCATGAATAAAAAGTATCCTTCATCTTATTAATTTGTTGGTGGTGTTGAGCTATTTCAGGCGTGTTCAACTCTTCATAACCCCATTTGGGGATTTCTTGACAAAGACACTGGAGTGTTTTGCCATTTGCTTGTGTCCAGCTCATTTAACAATTAAGAAACTGAGGCAGATAGGGTTAAGTGACTTGTCCAAGGTCACAAGGTAAGATTCTGAGGCCAAATTTGTATTATAATTTCCATCTAGGCCCAACACTAGATTGCCTGTGGCACTTAGCTGCCCATTGTATTTGTCAATGAATAATTGGAAAATTTGCTTGCTTGTGAAGAGGAAACTTTTTGATTCACCAGTTTTTATGATGTTCACATGAAAACCAAACCTCAAACATAAAAATCTTGTATGTTGTGTTTTGATGTCATCAAGTGTCCTGTTTATTGAATAAACCAAGAAGTTGCGTGTGTAAACATCTATAGTTCAGAATTAATGAAATACAATGTCTACTGATAATTAGCCTCATCTAATGATATTTATTCTACTATGATGTCTCTTAAGCAAGACAGAGACAGAGAGCTAGAGTGTGGAGGACAGGCTACCTAGAGAAATCCTCTTCTCCACCTCTTACATTTCTTTCTTCCTCAATGTGCCAACTAACACCCTCCTTTTCCAGTCCTACCATATTCTAATGCCTTCCTATGGAAACTGTCTATAGTTTGTGCCTATTTGCTTGTTGTCCCCAGAATTAAATGGTTTGCACCTCCAGGACTGGAGATTGTCCTTTGCCTTTCATTGTACCTTCTGCACTTAGCACTGTGGCTGGTACACAACAGGCACTTAATAAATGTTAATGGACCTATTGACTCCACTCTAATCTAGCCTCAGATGTTTACTAGCTATTTGACCTTAGGCAAGTTTATTTACCTTTGTTTATCTCAGTGTCCTCATCCATGAAATGGGGACTATAATGGCACCTACCTCCTAGGATTGTAGTGAGTATAAAATGAGATATCTGCAAAACTTCTTGCAAACTTTAAAGCACCACATAAGTAGTAACATGTATACATATACATGTTCATATATATGTGTGTGTGTGTGTGTGGATACATATATGCACACACATACTCATAAATAAATTTATGTTTGACCTTCACAAATCTCACATTCATCCATTTCTCACATAGCCATTGCTCTATTTACATTTTGCATCATCTTCATTCCAAATGACTTATAACAGCCTCATGTCTCCAGTCTCTCCCCTCTTCAATTAGCCCTCTGTATAACTGCTAAATTAACATTTTAACATATAGCTTAGTGTTAAAAACAAATTCTCCCATACTCAACATTCTTCAGTGGCTCCCAATTTCCATTAAAATACAGTGTTAACTCTTTGTACTGACAGTTATAGCCCTGTGAAATACAGATGCCCCCTATGTCTTTCTTTTTTCATTTTACCTACATAAACTTTCTTTTCTAGTCTACCTCATCTTATGGTTGTTCCCTGTCAATGACATTATTTTTCCCCATTTTATTACTGTTTCACAGATCGTTACCTGCTCTTCGATGCACTTTACACCACTTTCTTAAAGAGTTCCTAGCTTTCTTCAAATCACAGTTTAGGTGCAATTGTTATGTGGCCCCCTTTCCTGAATCTCTCACTTAATAGAACTCACTCCATCTTAACATTGTTTTTAATGTACTTTGGGATGGTTGTGTATAGTAGATGGATGGATAGATGGATACATAGATAGGTGGGTTGGTGGTGTGTGGGTGGGTGAATGGATGGATGGATGGATGGATGGATGGATGGATAGATAGATGATAGATAGATAGATGGATAGATAGAATGAATATCTAATTAGTAGGAAGGCAAGTCCATGAGGGCAAGGACTGGTTTTGGTTTTAATTTTTTTGGTGGTGGTTATTGTTCTACTACCCACCAGAACAGTCATTCTCAGCAGAAAAGTGAAGTAGAGAAGTATAAGTAAAGAAAAGTAGAAAAGGCATTGGGTCCACAACAAGGCATTACCAAGGGATCAAACCCAGACCATGCCATTTCCTGACCCATTTGAATCTTATTTACAAAATTCAGATGACAAAGATGTGCTGTCTTTCTCTCAGGGCATTCTTAAAGAATATGAATACCTAATGCCAGTTGTCATAATCTTGAAGAGCTCTTATGTGGAATAGAAAGCTCATACTTGGTCTACTTGCTCCCAGAAGGCAGCACTAACATAGCTGTTGGGTCAAAAAAAAAAAAGGTAAATTTCTGTGTGACATGGACAGGAGGTGGGGGATAGTGTCAATTTCCAAAACTTTATCAGTGTCTAACAGTAGGATGGGGAGGTATGGGGGCACTTCATCATTTAAAACCCACATTGAAATCCAGTGTACTTCAGGAGAATGGAAGAATCATCCCCAAATATCTCTTCTTTAAAAGGACAGGACTCTATTTCAAGTAAGACCCATGGGGTGACCCATGAAAGGCAGTCATTCCATAAAGAACATGAACTCTCTCATTCCTGTCTCTGTTTTCCTAGTACTTAGCATTGTACCTTACACATTGCAAATGGCTAAAGATTCTATAGAATTAAAAAATAATTATCTCAACATGCCACAAAATCTGTGATCTCATCAAAGTAGGTGTCTCCTTCCTCACAGCAGAGAAAAATCCATTTATGTTGGCCTTTCTTCTGAAACATTTTTGTCCATGTTAAAGAATTTGGTGTAAATGTCGCACCCAATATACTGGGGGCTGTCATTCCTTGCTCCTGACATTGGAAGAATGCCAATAAAGCATGTGGGATTTCTTTGACTACCCCTTGCTCTTACTATGTGAGCAGTCCATCTTTATTTTTTTATCACCTGTTTTTTAGATTAAATCCTTTATGTGACTTCTCCTAGGTAACTCCATGTTGGAATTGAACTACAAAGCACTAATTGTTATGGAAAGATGGATGAAGCGTTAGTGACACTGCACTAGTCAGACTCCATGGTTCAAAGCCTGGCATTGCCTCATTGGTATGTCATAGAAATAAGTACTAATTTTCCTATTAATTTTATATAATCAGAATCTGAACATACTTTCCCAGGTGTGGTTTGATGAGGAAAAACAGAGTATTCTTGCCCCATATACTCCTTTTCAACAATGAGAAAATTGAGATCAAAGAATAAGTCACCTCCTAGAAAGACTTGGTTACTGACAAAGTTGAGACTTACAACTCTGGATTCTTCCTCAATTAACTACCTGCAACTTGTGCTTGCTCCTATGATCTCATCATTCCAGTTTGCCCCTGGATGTTACAACAACACCAGAAGTTGCGCTTATTTCCTTTTCTCCACATGTAACATTTAACAAAGGAGTACACAATGGGAATTGTGATGTCATCTGAGTGATGACATCTCACCTTTAAGAGCTAAGGGCAGCTAAGAGCACGCAATACAGACCAAAGTCAAGTGGATGACGATTGCTGGGGAAAGTGAGAAGAGCTTTAAAAGGTAGCTCAAAAAGAAGATGTGGCTTTGAAGGAAAAAGTAAGGTCAGGTAGGAAGGGAGCATAAATGGAAAAAAAAATAAGTCCGAAGAATTTAATATTCTGAAGTTAAAAAAATAAAAGACTTGAAATTAAAGGTGATATCAAATTAGAGAAATTTAATAGAACCTCTTACCTACTTCATCCCCATGTATTCAATATCCCATAAGCAAAATAATTTTCAGAGAATAATAATAGCTCATATTTATTTGATAATCAGAGTCATGCTTTTAAATGACCTTTTAAAGAAGTTTGCATATGAAAAGGAAAAGGAATATAGAACAATGCTATGAGTAAATAACATGACAAAGTGATGGTTTTTAACCTTTTTGTTTTGTTTTCATCTCTTTATTTTTGAGGTTTGGAAAATGATGTGTTAGTGGACAGTAAGAAAGGAGCCACTAGCTAAAGTGTGCTTGAATATGAGAGAGAGAGGGGAAGAGGGAGGGGCGAGGGAGGGAGAGCAGGAAAGAGAGAGAGAGAGAGAGAGAGAGAGAGAGAGAGAGAGAGAGAGAGAGAGAGAGAGAGAGAGAGAGTATGACTGTGTGATACAATTTTCCAGGGGATATGGGAGGGGTTGAGATCAAGAGTGTAAGTAATGCTTTTACTCTTGGCAAGGATCTATATCTTCATCAGACACTAGAACAAAGGAGGAGAAAGTCAGGGAAGATCAAGAAGATTTCTGAAACCTGGAGAGAGGAGGGAAAAGAGGAAACACACTTCTGGCTTTTCTTTTCTCAGTAAAGTGTGAGGCAAGGTCCCCTACTAAGAGGAACAGAGTAAAGGACGTAGGGTATAAAGTTTCAGGACAGAGAAGAAAGTATAGAAGAGCAGATGGGGTAGGTATAATACAATGCTCATCATTGATGAGTAAGATTCTCATGCAGGATGGCCCAAATGAGATTAGATTATTAAAATTTGTACTGATCAATCTTTATGATTATAAAATATTCTCAAACAGAATGTGAGTAGGGCCAGAAAAGGCAAAAATGGTGAGAGTTACCCAAAGCTGGGGTTTGGCAAGATATGACTTGTGGCAGACAGAGGTCAAGAAATTTGAATGTAATTAAGTTCTAAGGAACAGAGTTTAAACTTTATTGGCAAATCAGAGAAAGCTGCTAAAGGTTTCTGAGCAAAGAGTGCCACTAGGGAATGGCATGGACAAGTCAATGCATAAGAATATTCTAGATCCCATCCATTCCCTTACAAATATCTTAAAGAAATCCTTGAGAAACTTTACTTTCTCCAATCTGACCTCCAACTTATCTACACCCTGATCATCACTCATAAACATTTTTTTCTTTTTGGAGGCGGAAAGGCAGAGCAATAGGTATTAAGTGACTTGCCCAAGGTCATGCGGCTACTTAGTGTTAAGTGTCTGGGGCTGGATTTGAACTCAGGTCCCACTGACTCCAGGGCCACTGCTTTATCACTGTGCCACCTAGTTGGCCCTCTCATAAACTTTTTTTTTCTTTTTAATAAATATTATTTATTTTCTTGTTTACATCATTCATTTTCATGAGAATTTTGAATTACAAATTTTCTCCCTGTCTTTCCCCTATCCCAACCCTAAAACAGTAATCCCACAGTAAAAGCCCTCCCCTGTTCTGCTCTCTCACTTTCTGGCAGGACAGGGAGGGCCTCCCTACCCCAGCCCCTGTATATCTTAATTCCTAGTTGTTGATATTGCAGAGCTTTAAATTCTAGATTCTTTCAATTCCTTCCTTGTCACCCAACCCCACTGGAAGGACAATAAATTCAATACAGGCTGTGGATGTGTGATTATACAGGACATCTTCATAGTGGACATATTGTGACACTGATCATATGTCCCTCCTTCATATCCCTACCCCCCTTGTTCTATTCTCTACCCTGTCCCTGTCCCTTTCTTGAAGTGTGTGCTTCCAGCATCCCTCCCCCAGACCCTGCCCTCCCCTCCGTCATTCCCCTTCCCATCCCCATTCCTTCTACTCTCCTGTGTGGCATGATGCCCAGTTTAGCATTTATGCCATTTCTTCCCTAAGCCAAATTCAATGAGAGTAATTGAAAGTAAAGTTGTAACAGTTATCCCGTGCCTCTTCTATATGGGATGATTAATGCCATTTTGTCTCTCCCTGTCTCCTCTCCTTCTAGTCCTCTCCCACCTCAGAATTTCGCCTTTTAAAGTATCATCCCTTCATATTCAATTCATGCTATACCCTTTATATACACATATACACACATGCTCAGATATGTATTCATATGCATAAATAGCCTTCTATTTACACATAATATGTAAGTATACTTATATATACATTTGTATTCCGTTCCCCTACCTTCATACTAAGAAAAGTTTCATAAGTTATTATTATCGTTTTTCCATATTGGCATGTAAGTAATTCAAATTTGATAAATTCCTTATGATTTCTTTCCCATGTTTACCTTCTCATGCTTTTTGTATTTGCTTGTCAAATTTTTTGTTCAGTTCTGGTTTTTTCAGCAAGAATGCTTAAAAGTCCTCCACCTCATTGAATGACCATATTTTCCTCTGGAATAATATGCTCAATTTTGCTGGGTAGTTGATTCTTGGTTTTAATCCTAGCTCCCTTAATCTTTGAAATATCAAAATTCAGGCCCTTTTATCCCTCAGTGTAGAAGCTGCCAGATCCTGGGTTATCCTGAGATTGCTTCCGCAGTATTCAAATGGTTTTCTCTTGGAATCCTGTAATATTTTCTCCTTTAACTGGGTATTCTGGAACCTGGCAATAAACTTTCTGGGAGTTTTCTTTTGGAGATCTTTGTGAATAGGTGATTGGTGAATTCTTTCATGTTCTATTTTGCCCTCTCATTCTAAAACATCGGGGCAATTTTCTTTGAAGATTTCTTGAAGGGTGCTTTCCATGTTCTTTTTCTGGTCCTGGGTTTCAGGTAGACCAATAATTTTCAAATTGTCTCCCCTGGATCTATTTTCCAGGTCAGTGGTTTTTTCAAGGAGATATTTCACACTGCTTTCTATTTTCTCATTTCTTTGTATCAGTTTAATAGTATCTTGGTTTCTCGTAAAGTCTTTAGCTTCTACTTGCCCCACTCTAATTCTGAAAGAATTATTCTCTTCAGCATGCTTTTGAGATTCTTTTTCCATCTGTCAGATTCGACTTTTTAAGGCATTCTTCTCCTCATTGGCTTTCTGGGCATCTTTTGCCATTTGAGTTAATCTATTTTTTAAAGTGTTGTTTTCTTCAGCCAGGTTGTTGACTCT
>JAQQSW010009994.1:0-13100 GCA_028646575.1 Pseudocheirus occidentalis | reverse complement strand
ATTAAACACATAAGTAGTTTCCACCTTGGAAGGAAGTAGCTGATGTAACAAGAAGGGGAAGAATGGGGAGGAGCTGTACTGTATATAAGGAAGAGCACCAGCAGAACAGTCAGAATTCCTCTCAGTGAGTATCTGGAGTCTTCAACTTATGCTCAGACTTTTCTTCTGGAAGCTTTTGCTGAGACCTTCCTTGTGGGAACGTTTCCTAAAACCCTTCCTTTGGGAATTTCTGGTAAGAACTTCAAAGAACCAGGCTGAGGAGCTACTGTGAGTGAGAGACAAGGATCCCTGCTTCAGGTAGCCTATTCTGTTGTGAAGGCTAGGAAATGTGCATGTTCACTGCATTAACCATGTGTATCAATTTTGTGACTACTGGAATGACTTTGGCTTCCTTGTTATGGGACTGATCTTTTTGGTTCTGAGATTCAGTTTTCAGGTATTTGAATAAAGGCATTGATTCTGCCCTCTATGTGGACAGTCAGCTACATTTTGTGATTCACAACTATACCAGCATATTCATAACCACCTTGGGTGTTGTGAATATTGCATTATTGTTACATATACATACATATACATGTAACATATATGTAGACACATACTTTCCCTCTAAATTCTGCATCTGATCTTCATTCTTATGTTTGTGCATATTACTTATTTCCTATTCCTCCTGATTCCTCTAGTTCATTTCTACCTGCTAACTTGCCCTTTTATTACTAAGCCTACCTCCCTCCAAGGATCCTTTTCTAATGTCTCATTTCTGTAAATCTAAACACTTTTTTATACCCTCATTTAGCCTATTTCCTCATTCTCCCCTCTAAAGATCCCTCCCTTGTCCTCCCAAAGATCTCTCCTTTATCTTCCCATACTCCTTGATCTAAACACATTTCTAAACTCGCCTTTTAACTTATTCCCTTAACTTATTCCTCTTTCCTCTAGAGATCACTCCTTCATCCTCTCCCCCTTCCTCTCTGTTTACCATTTAATTTCTTCTGAATTTAGAAAACAGTTATACTCTTCTAGATATATGTGTATTGTTCCCTCTTGAACCCATTTCCAATAAAAGTAGATTACTAAAACTACCAGCCCTCTTCTCCTATCTAATTCCTCTGTGTCAAATCTTCCTCTCTCATCTCATTTGTATAAGATAATTACTCTTTTTTTAAACTATTCCTAGATGGTTTTACTTTTTAAAGTGATATCATACACAGGTCTACTCCAATATTTCTTACAAATTACCCAGTTGCTAATGACAACTGAGACATACATGTTACATTTTACATACAGAAAAGGTAAATGATCTGTCCCTTTTAAATCCCTTTTAATCAGTCTTTGGTATTCACCTTATAGTGACTCATGGCTCCTGTATGTCACAACTTCTATTAAGTTCAATTATTTTGTTCGTTTTTAAACAAAGTCTTGAACAATCTGACGGTTGATTAAATGCCTTTCTTTTTTCAATCAGGATTTTGCTTAACTCTTCTGGGTATGATATTTTCAGCATGGAAACGAAGTTCTTTTGCTCTTCCATATAATGTGTTCCAAGATATGTGGTTTTTTAGTATATTTACTGATAGGTCTTATGTGATTTTAATTGTGACACTGTAATATTTTTTTTTCTTTTGGCTCTGGATATTTTATCCTTGAGCTTTGGGTTTCAGGATTTAATTGCAATATTCCTATGAGTTTTCCCCACAGGATCTCTTTCAGATGGTGATCTATGATTTTTTTTATTTCTACTCCCCCCCCCAACCTTGTTCTAATTCTTCAGGATAACTTTCTTTAATTATTTATTGTATTATTGTATAAAGATTCTTTTTTTATCATGATTTTCAGGTAGTTTGATTATTCTTATGTTTTCTTTTCTTGATTTGGACTCCAGATTCTTTCTAAATGCCCTGATTTTACCTTACTCAATTCTAATTTTTAAGAATAATTTTTTTTTCCTTAAGATTTTGGATCCTGTTTAATGATTGGTTGACTTACTTTTCATAATCATTTATTGTTATTGTTGTTTTTCTTGGATTTTTCTTATTTTTTCCCACAATCCCTCTCATTTGATTTTTAAAGTCCCTTTTTAAGTTTTTCTATTCTTTTGGGGCAGATATCCATTTGACATTACACTTTGGGGTATAACCGGGTTTCTTTGCTTCAATATTCTCCCCTGAAGATGAAACCTTATCTTCTCTATTTTAATAATACCTTTCTCTATTTGAGTTCTTTATCTTTTGATTGTGCATTTTTCTTTTCTTTTCTTTTTCTTTCTTTTTTTTTAGTAGTAGTAGCTTAATTGTTGAAGTTACCTCTAGTCCTGGAGCATAGTGGATGGTGCTTGTGACTTCTGATCTTCATTTCTCCCTTCTATCCTGGAACCAAAACCAAGCCTCCAGTCCCCTGTAAGTGTCTACAGTCAGGGGAATTCTGCTCTTTGCTTCTGCACTCATGAGAGCATATGCTGCTTCCTTTCCACCATTGCTGCTCTCTGCAGGACAACTCTTCACAGCATTTGGAACTCTTTGGAAAATATTGGGAAAATAGATGAAGAAGTAGTCCTACAAAATCCTATTTATAAAGCAAATATCATGCTTCTACATGACCAGGAAGAACCAAAACAGAGGAAAAAATTATAGACTTTTTTTAAGGAATATTGATGCAAAAATTTAAATAAAATATCAGCAAAGAGATTATAGCAACTTACCACACAATAATACACTATGACTATGAGGGATTTATACTAAGTATACAGAGTTGGTTCAATATTAGTAAAATCATCAATATAATTAACCATTTCATTTATGTAGTTAAGAGAAATCAGATGATTATCTCAATAGATACAGAAATTTTTTTTAACAAAATGTACCATATATTCCTATTAAAAACAATAGATAATATAGCAATAAGTGGAGTTTTATTTAAAATGCTGAGTAGCATCTATCTAAAACCATCAGCAACAGTGTATGTAATGGCAATAAGCCATTATAATGGCTTAACAATTAATGGCTTTAAAAAGTAAAAAAACATCGGAGTGAAATAAGGATGTCTATTATCACCAGTGTTCTTCAATATTGTGCTAGATATGTTAGCTTTAGTAAAACAGAAGAAAAAGAAATGGAAGGAATTACAATGGGCTATGAGAAAACAAAGCTATAGCTCTAAGCAAATGATATGAGGGTATACTTAGAGAATCTTAGAGAATCCACTAAAAGCTATTTACATCAATCAACAACTTTAGCAAACTTGCAGTATATAAAATGATTCCCTATAAATCAATGTCACTTTTACATATTACTAACAAAGTCCAGAAGCAAGATGTAGAAAGAGAAAGTTCATTTAAAATAACTGCAGACAACATAAAATATTTGGAAGTCTATCTTCCATGACAAACACATGAACTGCATGAACACAATTTC
Organism: Pseudocheirus occidentalis; assembly: GCA_028646575.1. NCBI lineage: Eukaryota > Metazoa > Chordata > Mammalia > Diprotodontia > Pseudocheiridae > Pseudocheirus > Pseudocheirus occidentalis. The sequence goes on along the minus strand of JAQQSW010009994.1, from coordinate 9,693 downwards.
ACAATACTTTCCACATAAATGAGCTCACATCTAAATAGTTGGGAAAATATCAGTTGCTCACAGGTAGGCTGAATTAATATGATGAAAACTACATTTTTACCTAATTTTTTGACTTATCATTGTGATACCAAACTACCAAAAATTATTTAATAGAGGTAGAAAAAATATTAACAAAATCCATCTGGAAGAATAAAAGGTCCAAAATATTGAGGGAAATAATGAAAATAAATGCTAGAGAAGGTAGCCTAGCCATACCAGATATAAAACTATTAAAAAGGAGCATTCATCAAAATTACTTGGTACTAGCTAAGAAACAAAGTGGCAGACCACTGGAATAGATTAGGTACACAAGACATGGCAGTTAATGATTATAGTAATCTACTCTTTGATAAAACCAAAGACTCCAGCTACTGGGGTAAGAACTCACTATTTAACAAAAACCACTGGGAAAACTGGAAAAGGACATGGCAGAAACCAGGGATAGAACAGCATCTTACACCATATACCAAGATAAGGTCAAAATGGGTACATAATTTAGACATAAAAGGTGACCCTATGAGCAAATTGAGAGAGGAAGGAATAGTTTATCTATCAGAATAATGGAGAAGGGAAGGATTTATGACCAAACAAGACATAAGGAACACTATGAAATGAAAACTAGCAACTTTTATTACGTTAAATTTTTTTCCACTATTAAAGCAAATGTAACCAAGATTAGGAAGGAAGCAGAAAGTTGAGAAACATTTTTTACAGCTAGTGTCTCTGATACAGTCCTCATTTTTAAAATACATAGGGAACTGAGTCAAATTTATAAGAGTGCCAGTCATCCCCCAATTAATAAGTGGTTAAAAGATATGAAAAGGAGGTTTTCAAATGAAGAAATTAAATCTATATGTGATTGTATAAATATGTTCCAAATCACTATTGATTAGAAAAATACAAATTCAAGCAACACTAAGGTATCACATTAAACCTATCTGATTGGATAACATGACAAAATAGGAAAATGATAAATGTTGGAGAAGATGTGGGAAAATTACAGCACTAATGAATTCCTGGTGGAGTTGTGAACTGATCCAACCATTCTGGAGAGCAATTTGGGACTATGTCCAAAGGTGTATAAAACTGGGCACACACTTTGAGCCTGAAATACTAGATCTATATCCCAAAAATATCATAAAAGGGGAAAAAGGAGAGACAAATACAAAAATATTTATGACAGCTCTTTTTGTGGAGGCAAAAAATTGGAAATTTGGTGAATGTCTGTCAATTGGAGAATGGTTGAACAAGTTGTGGTACATGAATGCAAAGCAATACTATTGTGTTATAAGAAATTATGCAGAGACAAATTTTAGAAAAACTTAGCAAGACTTACACGAACTGATGCTGATTTAAGAGAGCAGAACAAGGAGAACATTGAACCATGTAATAGTAATGACTAATTTTGATGGACTTAGTTTTTCTCAGCAGTACAATGATCAAAGAGAGGAGTGGGAAATCTGTGACCATGAGGCCACATATGGCCCTCTACATTCTCAAGTGTGACCCTTTGACTGAATCCAAACTTTATAGAACAAATCTCCTCAATAAAAGGATTGTTTTTCTGTAAAATTGGGACTCAGTCAATACACTGCACCCAAGGATATAGAAAGCCACATATGATCTTGAGGCTGCAGGTAACTGTAATGGGAAGCAAAGCAGTACTTTGGTAATGTTTTCAGTTATTCAAGTATTTACTTACTTGTTTGAGCTATTCAAGGACTTTTGACCCTCATCTTTATTGTGTCAAGCTTTTGTTGGAAGTGTCAAGTTGGAAACACTATACATTTTGTTATCCTTCATAGACCTAATGTCATCACATGGAGTTCACAGTGATAGGAACTTACAATAAAAGGGCAGATAAAAGCTAGAGCACTAGTTAGGGCCAGGCAGAACTGGGAGAAAGGGTGCTTTTGGTGTTGGCACTCTCACTATCTGTTCTGTCTGTGATGATGTTACTTCATCAAAACAAAGCATCCTGCCTGCTGACAGAGGAGGTTGCTGTTGTTACAGAAGCCCTAGGATTTTACTACTGATTCAGAAGCCTTAAAGCAGTACTTTAATGCTATCTCTTTACAGAAATCTCAAAAAAGGGCTTTAATGCTGTTTTCAGAATTCCTGGGATTTTATGGCTAATTAGTGTTTGGTTTCTCAGACAGAAGCCATGTCTTTTGGTCTGTGTTAATTTCTCAAACAGAGGCCCTGTCTGTCTGTGTTGATTTCACAGAGACAAAAAGTGAATTGAGATGATAGTGCTGGCAATGTGTGAGTATTGTTGTAACTCCGCTAAGTTTAATGTGTGTAAATATTTTTTGTGGCTCTGCTAAGCTTTGTCTTCTCAGAAACAGAAATTGCAAAGGGCTAGCCATGGACTAGTCACTGTGAGCTTTGATATGGAATAGGAACAGAAACCTACTTACCTGTGAATCCCGGCAACATTGGGGTGAATACAAGCAAGAACTAGGAACATGGAAAAGGAGCTATGGATTTTGAAAGTCGGCTTCTAGTCAAGATGAAAGGACCTTTACTTGGGTACTTAGTGCAGACTTGTGGGATTATAACTTACTGTGACTTAAGGGTAGGAGACCTTTGTATTTCCACTATCCCTTAAGGATAATTACTTCTTAAGGATAATTGAGTTGAGGATGATTGGAAACCAGTCTCCAATCAAGATGAAAGAAGACTCTAGATGGACCTTTTACATAGATTCAGAATAGTGTGACTTACTGAATGATATCTTTTGTTTAAAACTATGTGGCCACCTTAATAATAAGTATTATGTTATAGTGTTGTGATTGTTTTGCTTTAGTTTATTGCTGAATAAATAGAAAGTTCACTATACTATGGGATCAGAACCTTAAAGTTATCCACAGCAGCATTCCTTGGGAGAGTTTGACTTTGCAGTCACCCACCCCTGAAAGAAAACTTCAGAAGACTCATGATGGAAAATGCTAGCCATATCCAGAGAAAGAAGTATGAAGTCTGAATTTGTATTAAAGCATTTTATTTTTTTTCTTTTTGTTGTTGTTTTTCTTTCTCACAGTTTTCCCCTCTTGTTCTGATTCTTCTTTGACAACATGACTAAGGTATAGGTTTAAATGTGATTATACATGTATAGACTACATCAGATTGCTTATAGTCTTGGGGAATGGGAAAGTGAAGGAGCAAAAAGATTGGAGGTAAAAATCATATCAAAAGGAATATTGAGAGGGGGGAGGGTGCAGAGCCAAGATGGTGGCGTAGAAGCAGTAAACCACAGCTCCCACACAGCCACCTTAAATAACCAGAAAATATGATTCTAAACAAATCTTAGGGCTCCAAAATCCACAAAAATACAGAAAACACATCTCTCACTGAAGGCAGTTCAGTAGGAGGGGCTCATCATGATAGGCCGTGACCCAAGGCCAGCCCAGCCCAAAACCACGGCCTGGTCCCAGGTCAGGAAAAGCCTCAGCAGCCAGAGTCTACAAGAGAGAGGATCGGCAACACCTGGGGAAATCTCCACACCTATCAAGTGAGGAAAAATAAAGCTAAGAAAAAGGTCAGTGGAATTCTGTCACTAAAGGCTAAAAAGTGAATCTCAATGAATTTAAGAGTGACAGAATCCCTTGTGAGACTGAGTGTGGAGGATTCCCAGTCCATAAAAGTGCCTACTCAGGCTGGGGTAAGGAGAACGCTGAGCACAAGGGACCAGCACCAACGTGGAGCTGAGAGAAGAGTACAGGAGACAGAGAAGAAACCCCAGCCAGCCAGTAGACTCACCCAGCCTGGCCATCTCACCACAGGACAGAGGATCATTGAACCGGGTAGGAAAAAACTTGGGGCCCACAGCAGGATTAGCAGCCTCCCCTAGGGCAACCTGAATGTTTAAAATTATACACCCATACTTCTAGAAGACAAGATGGAGTAATAAACTTTAGTTGCTCTGATCCCCCCTCCCCAACCCAAAAAAGTCCAGAGTTAAATGTCCCACCCAGAGTAGAATATTGAATTAGTGGAAAGAGACTCAGGCTAGGGTGTGGCTAAGGAGCCAGCAAGACCTAACAAGAAAAACCCATGTGCACTTTAGTATCACCAGACCAATCAGCAAACAGCATCCCTGCCTCTGGGCCTTCAGGTGTAACCTGCTCTGATCCTGCATGAGCTGTAGTCCAGAGACACAGACACAGAAACCTGAAGGAGCCAGTTAACCCTATAGGTAACACTGTAAGCCTGAGGGTAACTCAGGGGAATCATTGAGAGTCCTGGTCTTGGCCTCAGGCTACACACTCAGAGCCTACAGCTTCCAAACCCTATCTCCCAGCCTGAAAAGCACAATACTCCAGCACCCCAGAAGCAGATATCCTCTCTAAAAATCAAGGACACAGTTGCTTAAAATAGGGAAGAAGGAAACTGAAAAGGCTAGGACCATCAAATCTTTTTATACTGAGCAAGAACAAACAAATTCAGAAGGCAACAGGGACTCTATGTCCACACTGGAGACCACAGAAGGAAATGTTAATTGGTCTCATGCACAAAGAGCTTTCTTGGAGGATCTCAAAAGAGATTTTAAAATGAAATTAGAGCGGTAGTGATCAAATTGGAAAAAAAAATCTCACTGAAGAAAACAAATCTTTGAAAAGCAAAATTGGAGAACTGGGATAGGAGGTCCAAATTCTAACCAGAGAAAATAACTCCCTAAAAATGAAAAAAGGACATATGGAAAAGGAGCTCCAAAAACTAGCTGAGGAAAATAATTCACTAAAAATTAGAATCAGACAAATTGAAGCTAAGGAATCTATGATGCAAAAGAGTCAGTCAAACAAAACATAAGGATTGAAAAATTAGAAGAAAGTGAAAAATATCTCATTCGAAAAACAACTGACCTGGAAAACAGATCCAGGAGAGATAACGTAAGAATTATTGGCTTACCAGAAATCCATGATGAAAAAATCAGCCTGGACAACATCCTCCAAGAGATTGTCAAAGAAAACTATCCTGAGGTCCTAGAATCAAAAGGAGAAATGGTTATTGAAAGAATCCACCAATCTGCTCCTGAAAGAGATCCCAAATTGAAAATTCCAAGAAACATAGGAACCAAACTCCAGAGCTACAAAGTGAAGGAGAAAATACTGAATGCACCTGAAAAGAAACAATTCAAAAATTGTGGAACTACAGTCAGGATTACAAAGGATTTGGCAGCTGCTACATTAAAAGATTGGAGGGAATGGAATGTGATATTTCATAAAGCAAAAGAGCTAGGACTACAACCAAGGATCAACTGCCTGGTGAGACTGACCATATTCTTTCAGGCAAAAAGATGGTCATTTAATGAAATAAAGGACTTCCACACTTTCCTTATGAAAAAGCCTGAGCTCAATGGAAAATTTGATCTCCATTTACAAGATCCAAGAAAGACATAAAAAGGTAAATAAGGAAAACATACACTCACACATACACATAGACACACAGATGTTCACACATGCACATAACTTGGGACTCAATAAAAGCAAACTGTTTACATTCCTTTATGAGATCAGATACCTGTCAATACTGAAATTTGTATAAGTATCATGACACTCAAAAGGGATGTACACAGAAAGAATCTGTGGTTATAATTGGACGAATCTGAATATTTGAAAAAAACTATTAAAGGGAAGAAAGGGAATTTAATGGGAGAAAAGGAAAAGTAGAAATAGAAGATGGTAAATTATGCCATAGGAAGAGACATAAAAACATACTAAATTGGAGGGGTGGGAAGGAAGGAGAGGAGCATCCTATAATCTTCACTCCCATTGGTTCTAATTTGAAGAGGGATCAATACAAATGGCTAAGTTTAGATTCTAACATGAAAAGACACAAAAATTCATAACAATAGGGGTAAAAGAGGGAGGGAGAGGAGCAATATATGAAATGCACTAGCATTGGTTTGGGCTCCACCAGGGAATAACATACTCTGATAAGAATAAAAATCTATTGTGCCCTACAGGCAGTAGGAGAGATAAGGAGGGAGGGGTTTAAGAAGGGGAAGGTACTCAGTAGGGAGTGGAAGAGTAGCAAGGGGAAAGGGTAGTAAAGAGGGCAGAACACAGGGAGGGAATACTGAGGGAAGTGGTGGTTAAAAGGAGAATTCTTAAGGAAGACATAAAGATATAAAAAGGGGAGGGAATAAGATGGAGGGAAAGTCACAGATAGTAATCATAACTGAATGTGAATGGGATGAACTCTCCCATAAAACAGAGGCATACAGCAGAATGGATTAAAAATCACAATCCTACAATATACTGTCTACAAGAAACACATCTGAAGGTGATATGCACAGGGTAGAGGTAAAAGGATGGAGTGGAATATATTATGCCTCAGCTAAAGTAAAAAAAAAATAAAAAGCAGGGATACCAATTCTTATCTCAGATAAAGCAAAAGCTAAAATAGATCTAATTAAAAGAGATAAGGAAGGAAACTACATCCTGCTAAAAAGGCACCATTAAGAATGAAGCAATATCATTACTTAATATATATGCACCAACAGGTATAGCATACAAGTTCCTAGAGGAAAAATCAATGGAACTGGAGGAGGAAATAGATAGCAAAATGATACTAGTGGGGGACCTCAATCTCCCCCTCTCTGAACTTGATAAATCTAACCTCAAAATAAATAAGAAAGAATTTAAGGAGGGAAATAGAATTTTAGAGAGGCTAGACATGATAGATCTCTGTAGAAAACTGAATGAGGATAAAAAGGAATATACCTTCTTCTCAGCAGTACATGGCACATTCACAAAATAAACCAAGTACTAGGGCATAAAAACCTCAAAATTCAGTGCACAGAGGCAGAAATATTAAATGCATCATTCTCAGATCATGATGCAATAAAAGTTATATGTAATAAAGGGCCATGGAAAGGTAGACAAAAAACTAATTGGAAACAAAATAATCTAATCCTAAAGAATGAGTGGGTAGAACAAAAAATTATAGAAACAATCAGTAACTTCATTCAGGAGAATGACAATAATGAGACATCATACCAAAACATGTAGGATGCAGCAAAGGCAGTACTAAGGGGAAGTTTTATATCCTTGAATGCACACTTGAAAAAATTGGAGAAAATGGAGGTCCATGAATTGGGCATGCAACTGAAAATGCTAGAAGAAGAACAAATTGAAAATCCCCAATTAAAAACTAGATTATAAATAATGAAAAACCAAAGGAGAGATGAATAAAACTGAAAGTAAGAAAACTATTGAACTTGTAAATAAAACTGAGTTGGTTTTATGAAAAAAACAATAAAACTGATAGACCCATAATCAATATGATAAAAAAGAAAGAAGAAAAGCAAATTCTGAGTCTCATAAATGAAAAGGGTGAATGTACCTAAAATGAAGATGAAATGAAAACAATAATTGGGAATTATTTTGCCCAACTGTATGAACATAAATTTGACAACCTTAGTGAAATGGATGAATATCTACAAAAACACAAGTTTCCCAAACTAACTGAAGAGGAAGTAAATTACTTAAACAACCCCATCTCAGAAAAAGAAATTGAACAAGCTATCAGAGAACTACCTACAAAAAAATCCCCAGGACCATATGGATTTACTAGTGAATTCTATTAAACATTTAAAGATCAATTGATTCCAATACTCTACAATCTATTTGGGAAAATTGGTGAGGAATAGTCCTTCCTAATTCTTTCTATGACACAAATATGGTACTGAAACCTAAATCAGGGAGAGACAAAACAGAGAAAGAAAATTATATACCAATCTCCCTTATGAATATAGATGCAAATCTTAAATAACATATTAGTAAAAAGACTACAGCAACTTATAACAAGAGGAATACATTTTGACCAGGTTGTATTTATTCCAGGAATGCAAGGGTGGTTCAGTATTAGGAAAACCATGAGTATTATTGATCATATCAACAATAAAACTAGCAGAAACCATATGATTGTTTCCATAGATGCAGAAAAAGCCTTTGACAAAATACCACATCCATTCCTATTAAAAACACTCAAAAGTATAGGAATAAATGGTTTTCCTTAGAATAATAGGTAGTATCTACTTAAAGCCATCAGCAAGTATTATATGCAATGGGGATAAACTAGAAGCATTTCCAATAAGATCAGGGGTGAAACAAGAATGTCCAGTATCACCCCTCTTATTCAGCCTAGTACTAGAAATGTTAACAGTAGCAATTAGAGAAGAAAAAGAAATCAAAGGAATCAAATTAGGTCAAGAAGAGGCTAAGCTATCACTCTATTCAGATGACATGATGATATACTTGGAAAATCCTAGAGAATCAAGTAAAAAACTTCTTGAGACAATAAATACATTTATCAAAGTCACAGGACATAAAATACACCCATATAAATCCTCAGTATTCTTATATCTTTCCAATGAAGTCCAACAGCCAGATATAGTAAGAGAAACCCCATTTAAAGTTACTGTAGACATTATAAAATATTTGGGAATCCGCCTGCCAGAACAAACCCAGTACCTTTATGAACACAACTTCAAAACACTTTTCATACAAATAAAATCAGGTCTTACTAATTGGAAAAACATCAATTGCTCATGGCTGGGTAGAGCTAATATAATAAAAATGATGATTTTACCTAATTAAATTACATGTTTAGTGCCATACCAATCAACCTACCAAAAATTACCTTATAGAACTAGAAAAATAGTAACAAAATTCATTTGGAAGAACAAAAAGTCCAGAATATCAAGGCAATTAATGAAAAGAAATGTTAGGGAAGGTGGCCTACCTGTACTAGACTTTAATCTCGATTATAAAGCAGCAGTCCTCAAAATTGCCTGGTACTGGCTAAGGAATAGAGTAGTGGATCAATGGAATAGACTGTGTACAAAAGACTCAGTATTCAATATACATACTATTTGATAAGCCCAAAGACCCCAGGTTCTGGGTTAAGAATTCACTACTTGACAAAAAATGCTGGGAAAATTGGAATATAGTATGGAAGAAGCTGGGCATAGGTCATCACCTAACGCCATACACCAATGTCAAGTCTAGATGGGTGCACTATCTAGGTATAAAGGCTGATACTATAAATAATCTGGGGAAACCAGGAATAGTTTAGCTATCAGATTTATGGAGTAGGGAAGACTTTATGACCAAAGAAGAGTTGGACAGCATTATAAAAGGCAAAATGGATAATCTTGATCACATTACATTGAAAAGTTTCTATACAAACAAAGCCAATAAAACCAAGATTAAGAGGGAAGTGGGAAATTGGGAAAGAATATTTACAACCAGTGTCTCTAATAAAGGTCTCTTTTCTAAAATATACAAGGAATTAAGTAAAATTTATAAGAATACAAGTCATTCCCCAATTCATAAAAGGATATAAACAGGCAATTTTCAGAGGTAGAAATTAAAGATATCTTTAAGCATATGGAAAAAATGCTCTAAATCATTATTGATTCTGGAAATGCAAATCAAAACAACTTTGAGGTACCACATTCAGCAATCAGATTGACTAAGATGACAAAACAGGAAAATGACAAGTGCTGGAGAGGATGTGGAAAAATTGGAACTCTAATGCATTGTTGGTGGAGCTGTGAACTGATACAACCATTTGGAGGGCAATCTGGAAATATGCCCAAAGGGCTCTAAATAATTGCATACCTTTTTACCCAGTAATAGTACT
>JAQQSW010009992.1:0-13101 GCA_028646575.1 Pseudocheirus occidentalis | reverse complement strand
CCGCAAGCCCTTACTTACTATGTCTATTCTATACTCTGGTCTTTTGTAGGTAGGACATATTGATGGATTTAGCATAAATGAAAAAAAAAATAGAGCACATTCCAAGTCCTTTATTCAGTAAGATTTCTTTGACTTATACCTCCAGAATATCAAATGCAAAAAGTCAGGATGATGTAGTGACATTAGTAAAGATAGAGGAATGAAATGCAATTCTTTGAAATAGTCATGCTTTTGAAAGAAATTAGAACTATGTTTCTAAAGGGCAGCTTTCAACAGCTGAAGGATGAATGATTTTGTTCATATCGAAACAATGAACAAGCTACAGAAAATTGGCTGAAATGAAGTGGTTATTAAAAAAATACTTCAATGACATTTTGAATTCATAAAGGGGCCTAGAATGAACTGAGGAATTGATGGGTTGGTTTAAAATCATTTGCATTTGATTTGAATTTCTATCCAGCCCTATGATTTTATGCATAAATATTTATGAAATCTTTCTGATAGCTAATTAGATTATGTCTTTTACCACAGAATTTGTTCAATTTTATGCTCTTTAAAAACCTGAACTGTTGATGCTCAACAGACATGAAATAATAAGAAGCAATCATTATAACAACCTCAATGGCTACATTGTAAAATTCTAGCTTTCACTGTGCATAACATTGTAGGAAATACAATGTTTGGGTTCTTTTAATCAAAGCAATCCAACAAACATTTATAAATATTTACAAAATGCTAGCCTGTTATTGGCCCTGAGGATACAAAAGTAGAAAATAATAGTCTAAATAAAAGGTCAAGAATCTCTGCTATCTGCCAGTTATGAGACTTTGGGCAACTTAATGGAGCCTCAGTTTCCTCATTTGTAAAATGATGGTTGTTGGACTAGGTAACCAGCCAGTTCCTCTCTGAATCCAGATCTAAACATCATGGTACAATGAAAAGAGTAGCCTTTGATTGACTTTGCAGTCTATAGAACCTAGGTTCAAATTGTACTGTTGACAATTACTACCTCTGTGACCTTGCTAAATTACTCAGCCTCCCTGGGTCTCAGTTTCCTCATCCATTAAATAAGAGGTGCTGAACTAGGTCATCTTTGAATTCCTTTCCAATTTTAAATCTATGATCCCATAAGTCACTTTAGTTCTCGGGCCTTAATTTACATCTGTAAGATAAAGAGTTTAGACAGATAGCCTCTGAGGTCCCTCTTAGCTCAAATGCTATTATCCTATTATATAATATTTGTACCAAAACTGCTAAGCTAGAGTTTGCATATCGTATTGATCAGGGACCACCTTCTAGCTATTGGTATGAAGGCTAAATAGCATATCCCTCTTCTCATTGACTTCAGCTACATTAGTCAGTCTTTGGAAGGTGGGGCCCTGTGATTCATTTAACTAGATTTCTTTTTGGTGCTATCCAGGTTGGACTTCCTTAATTCAAAATTGAATTGTTCTTTATAAAGGAGTAACATTACCACTAATACTCAGATTAAGCCAAAAAGAAAGAATGATGATTATTTCCTCCAATCCTCTAAGGTTACTGAGTCTTTGCATGCAGGCTTTCCAGAATACCTAAAATCTTCTCCCTTCTCATCTTTTCCTTGTAGATTACTTTCAAGGTCAATATCTATAACTTTTTTTAATGCTTATTATTGGGTCATACTTTTAGGTTTACTCGTATTTTATTTCTTTAGTTTGTTTTCAGTTTATTTATTTTTCCTCTAATTTTTATTGTCTTATCTTTTGTGCTTAATTTTTTTGAATTGATTTAATATTTTGCTTTTGCCAGTTACATATAAAAACAATTTTTGACATTTGTTGTAAAAAATTTGAGTCCCAAATTCTCTCCCTTCCTTCCTCCCCACCCTTTATCTTTGAGACAGAAAGCAATTTGATGTAGCTTATACATGTGTAGTCATGTAAAATATTTCCCTATTAGACATTTTATGAAAGAAAACATAGACCAAAAAACACCTCAAGAAATATAAAGTAAAAAAATGTGCTTCAATTTGTCTTCATATATGATCCCATCTCTGGTAATGGATTAGCATTTTTCATCATCAGTTCTTCAGAGTTGTCTTAGGTCATTGCATTGCTGAGAACAGCTAAGTCCTTCATAAGTGATCATCCTACAATATTACTATTAACTTTGTACATAGTACATTTCACTTTACATCAGCTCATGCAGTTCTTTCCATGTTTTTCTGAGAGTATCTTGCTCACCATTTCTTATAGCATAATAGTATTCCATCATAATTACGTACCATAATTTGTTTAGCCATTCCCCAACTGATGGGCATGCCCTTAATTTCCAATTCTTTGGCACCAGAAAAGAGATGCTATAAATGTTTTTGCACATATAGGTCCTTTTCCTTCTTGTTTTTTTTTTATCTCTTTGAGAATACAGATTATTAGGTTTACTCTTAAGAATTATGTTCTCCATTTCTAGGAATCACTTTTGATAGATGTGTGTGTGTGTGTGTGTGTGTGTGTGTATGTGTGTGTGTACTGAACTGAAAAATTCCTTAAAGACCATATACATGTTACTTCTCATTAAATCTCTTTCTCCGGCTTGAAAAGTTTCTTTATGAAGTATATCAGAGTTTACTCAACCCCAAATACCCTACTGTCTACTTTCTAAATATCCTGAGTGCTGGTGAGGAAGGGTCAATATCTGGCAAATAGTAAATGTGTCCTGACTGATTGATTGCATCGTAAGTATAATCAAAAGTGAGAGTCAAGTCCAGGTACTGGGCAGTTGTAATGGCATAAGTGCAAAGGAAAGGAGTAGCACTCATAATAACGCACTTGGAGTCTGCCTTATAAGCTAATATCTCCAAGAGGAAGGCATTTATGTCAGCATATAAGAATACAACCAGTGTCAAGCATTTTCATTCTTATCTTTGTGTTCACACCAAGCTACCAGTGCTTAACATACAGTAAGCATTTAATAAATGTTTGTTGACTTAAACTAAATTGATTCAATGATTGCTATTTGGTCCTGGGTACTTGTTTTGTCTTTCTGGAAAAAAGTTTTATTTTGTTCTGTTTTCAGGAGAAACTCTGTAGTTTTTCAGCCATAAATTCTACACTTCTAAGTCTTTGGTATTCTATTGCTTTTGTACATTATGTGTCCTTCTCATGGGATCGATTTCTCTTGAATTGTATAAAGAGGATTTTGTTTTCTGTGTGCTCCTGTTTCTAGAAAAGCAAGGCCCCTTGATAGGAACCATATCAGGTTTAGGTTATACAAACCTGTTTATAAATTGTAAAAGGAAATAGGGAGCTAAATTCAGCTGATCTGATTCCTAGGTAGTAGCCCCTGAAAAAAACTGCCCTCACTATGAAAATTTAATCCTTGATCAATAGTGTTACCCCTAGATGATTCTGAACTTCCAGTTCTCCAGGAATGACACCCAGAGAACAGACAGTATCCTCATTCCTAGCCACTAGGGAGTAAAACCTCATTTCCCCAATGCTTATTCCCTTACTCCCATTCCCCTAAACCCTGTCCCCCAAATTCCATACTCCTGATCTACCCAAACCTTCCACCATTACCTCTGGAAACCCTAATCCAAAGTTAACCCATTAGGTATAGGCAAAAGAGAATTCCTCATCACTTGTAATGTGGAAATAATTTAAGGCCTGTGCTTTAGGTTCATTCCCATCTACCACCTTTAATTCTTCTATAATTACCTGCAATTCCCTGGCTTCAGCAGAAACCCTTTGAGTCTCCCTGTGCTCCAGAACAGATGCAATCTCTCCCACATAAAACAGATTTCTGTGTTAAAGTGCTGATGGGACATACTCCCTATCATACTCTTCAAAGCACAAACAAGTGACCTGTGTTGACTCACTGTTTTGATCATACCACTGCAGATCTCTGGAGAACATTCAAATGCTCAGAAAGCCTCTCCAATTTGCTTTTCTATCCTGTTTCTCATTTTGCTTTAGATATAATTAATAGTCTGGTCAAAGCATCAAATGCACAATCTGCAAGGCTTTGAGTTTGGGGAATTGGTGGTGGTTGTTTTTCTCAATCCTTATTGCTACTTTGCACTTCACAATCTTAACCTGACCTACATTAGTATACATCACTGCCCTTTAGGTACTCTTCATCCAAGCAAATTGGCCTTTTCCCTATTCTTCATGCAAGATACTCCATTTCCAGAGTTCATACCTTTTTACTGGATGGTCCTTCCTCACTTCCATCTCTTTGAATCTTCTTCCTATTTTTCAAGACTCAACACAATTGCCAACCTTCTATACAGAATTTTTAACCTGGAGTCATTAAGCTTTTTTTAAAAAAATTGAAAACTGAGTTTCAATAAAATTGATTTCCTTTGTAATTAAGTACTTTATGTTATACATTTAAAAGTATTATTCTGAGAAGGGCTTTACCAGACATCTTAAGAAACCCATGACACTAAAGGGTTAAGAATTTTATTCAACTCTTTAAATGTATTTGAAATGAGATCTTTATAGGAGAAATTTGCCACAAACTCCCCCCAATTTTTTCAATATTAGCTTTATTAAATTTGCTTGTGCAAGAACTTTTTAACTTTATGCAAAAATCTATCTTATCTTCTGTGATCTTTAGCATTTACATAAAATTATTGTAACTATTCATCATAGAATTAAAATGACTTCATTTCACCAATGAGGAAATTGAGGACAAAGGAAATAAAATGATTTTTCTAATCTCATATAGCTAGCAAAAGCCAAGACTATAAGCTAGCTCCCCATCAGGTGCTATTCCAACTAGACTGATAATGCAAACCTGATTGGAACAGGAACCCTCCCTAAAGGATCTCTGGCTAGGCATCATCTGCCTGAAGAACTCTATTGATGCCTCCTGAGGCTTCTCCTCCTTTTTTTCCAAACTTCTAATTGTAAGGAAGTTTTTCCTTCTACCTAACTAATTTCGTTTCAATAGTCCTTTTCAAATTTTCCTGGTGCACTTTGTGTTTTTCTTTTACTGCATCATACTTTCCCGTATATTTCATCTGCTTTGTACCCACATAGATGCTTCTAGTGTAGTATAAGTTCCTGGAAATCAGAGACTGTTAGAGGATAATGTGGTGGGAGCACAGATGAGTGAGGTTCAAGGAAGAGAATGATGGGCCAAAGGAGCAATCTAGACAAAGCATTAGAGGAAAATTGGGAAAGGACCGAGAAATGGGAAGAAGAGGCTTTTCCATTGCTGTTTTCTGCAGTACTGAGCACCAGGCTTTCTACATCATTGGTGCCATAATGATGATAAGGATGATAATTTGACACATGTAGTACCTTAAAGGTTTGTAAAGCACTTTGTGTATACAATCTCATCAGGCAACTTGAATTGGTCCTAGTTCTTGTCTCTGAGGTAAAGTAAAATAAGTTTCATTATAGTCTGTATTAGAAATAGGCACAATCAGTTCTGCAATAGCCTGTGTTTTGATCCATTAGGGAACATTACTTAACTTCTTTCTTGAAAAGTAGTGAGAATGCACAAGCTGTATTACCTCATAATAACTCACAATCTATAGCTCTTTTTTTTTCCATAATCCAAGATTTAAAAAAAATTTTTTTTTGCAGTCACTTATGCCATGAATTCATAGGGAATTGGTTCCAGCAGCTCAGGTTCCTTGCCATTGGTTCTCACAAAGTGTGCTTCTCTGGGTGGAGCAGGCTGGCATTTCAGCTGAACCCAAGTGCCTTTTTCTTTGGCTTCCTTCTTCTTCTGATCATTTTCCTTTACCCGCTTCAGGAAGCTATCTCTGCTCTTGTAATGCTTAATATGCTCAATACGCACATTAATTCTCTTGGCTAGAAGCTTTCCCTTAACCTGTTTGCTTACAACAATGCCTACAGCATGCTGAGTAACATTATAGACCCATCCAGTCTTGCCATGGTAACATTTGTGGGGCATTCCTTGCTGAACTGTGCCCATATCCTTGATATCTACAATATCACCTTTCTTATATATTCACATATATGTAGCCAAAGGGACAACACCATGTTTTCAAAAGGGCCTAGAAAACATGTAACACGTCCCTCTCCTTTTTCCTTTTGTGTTCGTCATTTTGGCAACTCACTGGAATATGGCAGAGCCGGCGGAAAGGGAGACTCTATAGCTCTTTCAATGGCAACTTTCACAAGCAAACTTCAGGAATTTGTCAAGGTAAAATGCCAAATTTGTTGTATATTTTCTGGAGCTTTGGGTAGAGAAAGGCTGGTCTGTATGACTGCACACTCCCACCTCCAAACTTTTTGACCTCTGGCCTCTGGCCTCTGGCCCTGAGGGGCAGCTAGATGACTGAGGGCATAAAGACCTAGAGTCAGGAAGACCTGGTTTCAAATTTGACCTCAGACACTTACTAGCAAGTCACTAAATCTCTGTTTGTCTAGGAGATAGTTAGGTAGCTCAGTGAATAGAGCACCTCATCTAGAGTCAGGAATCTGAGTTCAAATCTGTCCTCAGACAAATCTGTCCAGAGCCACTATAAGGAATACAGATAATAGGGAGAGATTCTGAGGCTCTCACTAGTCATATGACCACAGGCTACTAACTGAACTTTTGCTTACTATATTTTTATATTCCACTGGAGAAGGAAATAACAAATAATTCCTGTATCTTAGCCAGATAGTAGGGTCCACAGGGTCCCAAAGAGTCAGGTGTGACTGAGAGACAAGTGGCTCTGAGGTCTGGAGTTGTGGTCTGATCATCTTGTTCTGCAACCTGAGGCATATCAGCCCAAGACCTTGGATGCCTTATTGTAGATTTAACTGTTGAAAAATGTGTGAAACCGCTTTTATTTAAACAGTTTCTTTTTTGTTGCATGTCACTGATGAGGTTTTTGAAGACTGTGCGGTGTCCATCACCCCATTTTCCCCATGAACTCTGTAGTTTTGATTGCCCAATTCTGGACTGTATGGTGCTTTGGGGTAATGAGTACATCAGTGTTATAGCAGAAGTGCCTATTTATATTTCTGAAAGCTGAAACCAGTGCAGATGTTTAATGAGGAAAGGCTAAGGACTCTGATAAGTACACCAGTTTCTTGAGAAACTGATGAATGGTAAATTTAGCATGGACAAGGAGGTTGAAATAAAATGCCAGCTTTTTGGGCCTAGGCCTCTGATTCCCCCCTACCCCCCGGGGGGGGGAAGTGATGAGGTCCAAGAGCTGTCAGTAAAGCTAAGTGTTTCATCTCTATGGTTTGCCTGTTACCTAGCCTGTAAATAGAAGTGCTTGTGTTATCCTCTCTATCATTAGTCAAGTGGTTGCAAATGCACTGAAGAATCCTGAGTGTATTTTGCTTTTGTGATGAGCCACTATAAGGAATACAGATAATAGGGAGAGATTCTGAAGCTCTCATAATCAATGCTCCAGAACCTTTAGTGGCAAAAGTCAAGGAAATTCAATTAAATTAAACAAATATTCATTAGCCTCCTACCATGTATTTGGCATGGTGTTCCATTCTGGTAATACAAAGAAGAAAAACAATTAAAGTACTTACTTTCAGTAAACTTCAATTCTTCTTTGGGAAATGCTAGAATTACACACATATATGAACAATAGGTGGCCTGGCATAGTGGACAGAGTCAGTCTCAGAGGCCAGAAAACCTGGGTAAGGTGCATCTCTGACATGTACTGACTGAGTGTCTTTGGGCAAGGAACAGAACATCCCAGTGTTCCCCCCAAAAAACGTACTTTATGTACTCTGTAACTTGTGTTGTCTCACTTATTAGACTCCAAGCTCCCGGAAGGGAGAAACTGCTTCAATTTTTTTTTTATTTTCCTATCCCTTAGCACAATGCCTGGCATTTAGTAAACACTTACCAAATACTTTTTAATCAATTAATTGATTGAATGATTGGGAGATGACTTTTCCTCATGGGGAATTCCCTATGCTGATGAAATAACAGGTCTGGACAATTTAAAAAAATGTTTAGCAGGGTGTAGAGGCGGACAAAAGGCAAGACCTAGTCAAAAGGCTTTAGCCTCTAATTTTGAGAAGAGAGAACACTATCAATTGATGAATAAAGGAAGGCTACATGGAAGAGGTAACATTGGAATTGAACCTTGTTGAATCATCACAAGCTTCTTGGGAGGTGATTCTATCTATTAATTGAGAAGGAAAAACAAGTTGTTCACAGGGTTGTCTCACTAGCTTTGGTTCCTTTCCTTTAATTACCTTTGCCCTGTCCCCAAAAAGCTACACAAAGAACTCTCTGTCAACCAATTATTTGCCATTCAACCAATGATATGGGTTTAGAGAGCTAAGATGAAATAGGTAGTGGTTGGAATGACAGTGCTTTAGGAAGCCTCAGTGTCTCCTTTGAGAAATCAACCCCCCACTAGGACTTTTAAGTGAATCCCTGAGGATTCTTTCATGCTCTGGGTGCTCAAAGCATTGAGGAGTTTCTTAGGTAGTGGTTACTTCCAAGCAATAAGACCATGATGCCTTAATAATGGGGAAGAGATCCTATAAAGGCATTTCACATGCCTATTATCAGAAATCTATTGCCGGTAAGAATTTGAGATATCACATCTCAAAGTGATAACAATATAACAAAGTTATTTCACACAGTACAAATTGTTGTGTGAGAAAAGGGAAAAGAGATTTTGGAAAACTTTTACAAATAAAATTACTTGACAAGAAGAGAAATATCAGAAAGGCATTTAGATCATTTAAGTGGCTGAATTTAATGAAGTAAGTGCCTAAAAACAGACTATTACTAGAAACGCCTTGGATTTCTCAAAGCAAAGGAAATTTTAGAATATGGTGAAGAACATTTCCCAGAATCACAGATTCTCAGTGTGGAAGTAACCTCAGAGGTTATGGAAGCCATATCTACCCACTCAGAAACCTCCTATCTGAAAGAAGCATCATTTCAAGCTTTCAGGGGGAGCTGAATTGAGCAAGGAGCTGGAGAATCGAAAGTCCATATACCAGACTAGGGACAGAAGCTGGTAGTTGTTTGTAAACATCTTTACAGACAACATGGCTATTCAGAGGGTTTCCATATCATTTAATGATTGTGATACCCGATTTTAGTAGAGGAAACATGTTATAGTGAACACAGAAACCATCTTGGCTCTGTTACCTGTGAAATAAGGCAATCAATCAGTCAAACTAAGCATTTATTAAACACTATTCTTAATATGCTGGGTACCCAAATACAAAATACAAAAATGAACCAATAACTTCCACAAAGAGCTTATATTCTATTGCTTGGGTGGAGGACCGCCATGCAAATATTGGCATATTGAGGATACATGTACAAAATAAATACTAGGGAGTTTGGGGAGGAAATGTGAGCTGTTGGGATCTGGAAAGGTTTCCTATTTAGTAACTAGATGGTATGTTCCAAAGAGTACTATATTCGGGGTCACAAAGACATGAGTTTAAGTAATATCCCAGTATTTACTTCACAGGGCTGTTGTGAGAATCAAGTGAGATAAAATAAATAAGAATTTGTAAATCTAAGTAGAACCATAGATAGAGGGACAGACTTGGAATCATGGAGACCCGAATTCAAATCCAGCCTCAGATACTTATTACCAGTGACACTGGGAAAGTCACTTAACCTCTCCCCACTTCAGTTTCTGGGGCTGTAAAATGGAGATAGCCAAAAGCACAAGGCTGTCGTGAGAATCAAATGAGGTTTACTTTGCAAACCTTAAAGTGTTGGCTATCATGATGTAGAACATGGTACTTTAGGTGAGTCTTCAGGGAAGTTATGGATTCAAAGACGCAGCAATGATGAGGGAGTGCATTCCAGACATGGAAGACAAACAATTTAAAGACACGAAAACAGAAAGTGGAATATCATGTGTGAGAAATACTAAGTAGGAAGGATACTTGGGCTAGACTGAACAATGTGGCAAAGGGAGTAATGGAACATAAGGCTGAAGAGGTTGGTTGAGTTTTAGTTGGAAAGGATTTTTAGTGTCCAAGTGCATTTTAAACAAGAAGCAATAGGGAGCCACTGGAACATATTGAGCAGGAGAGAAACACAACCAAGCTTATCCTTAAGAGAAATCATTAGCAACTGAAGGGAGGGTGGATTGGAATGGGAAAAAGACAAGTCTTAAGCAGGGAAAAGCTATTAAAATGGTCCAGGTGAAAAATGATGAGGGTCTTAATTTAGATAGTGGCTGTGTGAGAAGTAAGAAGAGATTAGATATGAAAGACATCTTGAAGTGGAAATAATAAAATCTGGCAAGTGATTGACTATGAGGGTGGAGGAATTGTGGAAGACTGGGATGGTAGTGACCTTGACAGCAAGAGGGAAATTCAGTAGAGTAGTGGGGGGATTATATTTCACTTAATTTCTCTGGGTCTCAGTTTCCTTTTTTGTACGGTGGGCTAAATGATCTCTAGGATCTCTTCTAGCAATCTGATTTCATTTACCCAGTTGTGGGGAATCCAAGCTGTGATTCTCTAATTCTGAAAACTGGTAGCTAGGCAGTCTCTTAAGGTTCCTATTAACCTTGATTATAAGAACAACCAAATATAGCATAATAGAAAGAACACTGGTCTGTAAGTCAGTAGGTGAGTAAGTCCCAGGTTTGCCTCTTAGTAGCCAAGTAGCTTTGGACTGCTAACTTCAAGCCTCTTTGATCTTCATTGTACTTACTTGTAAAATTAGCATAATATTCCTTTCTCTAAAATTGACAGGATTTTTGTGACAACTAAATGAAATACTGAATGGTAAAAATACTTTTTTCAGTTTGTAAACTATTTCTAAACTATTAAGTGCTATAAGTCAGTTATTATTATTTTTCCAATATGGATTGACATAGCCGTCTTTCCCATAATAATGGTTGTAATAGCTACCATTTCTATATCACTTTAGTTTTTGCAAAGTGCTTTAAATATATTGCATTTGATCTCCACATCCCTGAGAGTCAGGTACTATTATTATCCTCTTTTTTGCTGATAAAGAAACTGAGATTGAGACAGCTTAAATGACTTGCCTAAGGTCACACAGAAATAACTGACTGAAGCTGGGATTTGAACTCATGTCTTCCTGATTCCAATTCTGTTGCTCTATCGACTGCATCAGGTTGTCTCACATAAAATATTATTTCTAGGCAGGAAAACCTTAAAGAACAAATTAAAACTTAAAATAAAAATTTGCTATGCTAGACATTTTCAATTGTGTGTGTGTGTGTGTGTGTGTGTGTATCCATTCCCTTCCTTCCCCAAATGTGTGTGGCAGCCTCCTCTTGACTCTCCATTCTGCACTGAAGACATCACAGGGACAGTTTTTTTTTCATTTCTCTTCACAGTTTTAGCATAGTTACTCCCTGTCTCCTACATGAGAAGCACTGTGGTCCCCTCATGGCATAGCAGCTATACTTGCCTTCTTTCCAACCCTCCATACCCTTCAGGATCAGCTTCACCACAAGACTTCCCATTCTAATACATTGACACAGACAGGGAAATCAGAAGGGGGCATTAGATCACAGGAGAAGATGAGTTGGTTTTTAGTCATGATAAATCTGAATTACCCTGACAGTTCATCTTAATGGAAATGTCATAAAGAAATGTGGTAACCAATATATCTAGAGATGCCCAAGGTTGAGAATGGAACCTGATGGCTGCTCTGACCAATGTTTAAGTGGGTCCTATTTTCATAAAGATTTGCCCCCTACAGATTCAATTCAATTAGGCACCTACTGGTTGTACAGTACTAAGCTATGGATTCCAAGCTACAGGTCTCTTGTGGGTTGATAAGCTCTTGTAATATCCTCATCATTATTAAGATTCACCAGTAAGGCTGTCCTAGAAGGGGTGAGGCAAACCGTGAGATTTAGAGGTAAAAGGAACCTCAAGAAATTTCTAACTTAGCCCTGTTCATTTTACAAATAAGGAAAGTGAGTCTTTAACTCATTGAATGTAGCCAGCAGGTGAGTAATGTAACCATATGAACACACCCATAAATGTTTACTCTAATCATGGAATCACAGAACTATAGAACTGTAGGAGAGATCAGGACCCATCTAGTACAATTCCTACCAGAAGTATGACTCCCTTCAAAGTACGTCAGAGGAAGTAAATACTGATTTACCCAATGTCACATAGAATATGAATTCAGGACTTCTAACCTCAAATTCCATGTTCTTTCTACTATAACACATGGTTCCTCCATATAAGGCTTACTGGGTTGAGAGGTTGTTCTAATTTTCTTTTAATCAATTAACTCACATCCCTGAAATGAATTAGTCGATGATTCATGCTAATGCATTGCCTAAATCCTTAACCAACAGCATGGTCCATTGTTAACTGATGAATAATCCTTAAAGCATACAAGCATATCCATGGAGAAACCTCCAGCAACTCATCACGCTTCTCTCTTTTTCTAAGAAAGGATTAACCAAGGTAGCTAGATGCTAGATTACTTACTTCAATAGAATATACTTAAATACTTAAGGAAAGAATTTTCAGTGTTTATAACAGAAAGTGGAAGATTTATTATACACAATTAAGGAGTCTGATGCTACTTCTATCATCCGATTAACAAAACAGTCAATTACTCTAGCTCCCATTTCATCCCTCCAGGTCTTCAAAATAAATATAATTGAACTCATAACACAGTTTTACTGGATCTCATAGGGGTTGCCCGGGACTCCATCTGTCCACCTAAAAGCGCTTTATTCTCCTTTTAGATTAATTAATATGGTCTAGACTCTTGAGAGGCTTCCTGGAAACACAAGGAAACCACTAATGCCAATTCCTTTGCTTTTGAAAAGCTCAGCAGCTGCATCTTTTTACAATGCTGTTACAAAGGCAGGTAAAGCCATAAATCGTCAAGCTGTGAACAAGATTATAGAATTAAGGAGTTTGCCATTTCCCAGGAAGAAACATAAGTTAAAGAGACAGAGACAGACAGAGAGACAGACACACACAGAGACAGACACACACAGAGACAGAGACAAAGACAAAGAGAGAGACAGAGACAGAGCTAGATATTAGACAGAGTCAGAGACAGGGCGACAGAGACAGAGACAGAGGCAGAGAAACAGGAAGAGAGAGACAGACATGGAGATGGAGACAGAGACAGAGAGACAGAGAAAGACAGAGACAAAGAGAGGCAGAGAGACAGAGA
>JAQQSW010009991.1:0-13101 GCA_028646575.1 Pseudocheirus occidentalis | reverse complement strand
ACCCTCTATGTACACATATATACCCATGCTCAGATATGTATTCATATGCATATGTACCCTCCTATATAGACATATGAGTAGTTATACATACATATGTGTATATATATATATATATATATATATATATATATATGTATATATTTGTATTCCCTTCACCTATCCTCATACTAAGAAAGGTTTCATAAGTCACAATTATTGTTTTTCCATATTGGCATGTAAATCGTTCAACTTTGATAAGTTCCTTATCATTTCTTTCCAATGTTTACCTTCTTATGCTTCTTGTGTTTGAATGTCAATTTTCTGTTCAGTTCTGCTTTTTTCATCAAGAATGATTGAAAGTCCTCTACCTCACTGAGTGACCATATTTTCCCCTGGAACATTATACTCAGTTTTGCTAAGTAGGTGATTCTTCGTTTTAATCCCAGCTCCCTTGCTCTCTGGAATATCATATTCCAGGCCCTGTGATCTCTCAGTGTAGAAGCTGCCAGATCCTGCGCTATCCTGATACTGTTTCCACAGTATTCAAATGGTTTTCTCTTGGCAGCCTGTAATATTTTCTTCTTGGTGTGTAGATTCTGGAACCTGGCAATAACATTTCTAGGGCTTTTCTTTTGGATATCTTTTTGAAGAGGTGATTGGTGAATTCTTTCAAGTTCTATTTTGCCCTCTGATTCTAAAACATCAGGGCAATTTTCTTTGAGGATTTCTTGAAGGATGCTTTCCAAGTTCTTTTTCTGGTCATGGGCTTCAGATAGACCAATAGTTTTCAAATTATCTCTCCTGGATCTATTTTCCAGGTCAGTGGTTTTTTCAAGGCAATAATTCACATTGCTTTTTTTTTTCATTTTTTATAACTGTTTCATAGTATCTTGGTTTCTCATAAAGTCATTAGCTTCCACTTCCTCCACTCTAATTCTGAAGGAATTATTCCCTTCAGAATGCTTTTGAGACTCTTTCTTCATCTGAAAAATTCAACTTTTTAAGGCATTCTTCTCCTCATTGGCTTTCTAGGGCTCCTTTGCCATCTGAGTTAATTTGCTCTTTAAGGTATTGTTTTCTTCTGTCAGGTTGCTGACTCTCTTTTCATGACTTTCTTACATCATTCTTTTCTCCACTTCTCTTATTTGGTTTTCAAAGTCCTTTCTAAGTCGATCCATAGCTAGTAAGCATTCTTCCAGTGTCTTGGAAGCATTTGGTGGGGGAGTTCTCACTCTGTTGTCTTCCTCCCACTTCATTTTTTGATCCTTTTTGTCCACAAAAAAAGGTTCTAGAGTTTTATTGTTGTTCTTATTTTGCTTACTTTTCCTCATGTTGGCCAGTCTATTAATTGCTTGTTTTCTTAGCTCTGTGGGACTCTGCTTCCTGGAGGGGGAAAGCTCTGTCCCAAATCGCTGGGGCCTTCACAGCTGCTGGAGCTATTAGTGGAGTGCTGCAGCCCCCCCCCCAGCTTTGGCTCACTGAAAGTGCACCCCAGGACCACCACTCAAGACCACGATCCAGATCCAGGCCGCTCAATGCAAGAACCCTTTGCCCTGATCAATTGCCTCAGCCCCCCTGCTATCTGCAGCCTGGATGCTCTGAAGCAGCCCAGTGGAGACCGCTGCTGGTCTCAGCCATTCCTGGTTCCACAGCCACCTCCTGCTGCTTCCTTGTCCTGGGAGCAGTTTGTTCAGACTGCTCTTCTCCCCCATATTTAGCAAAATCCACTGACCTTTCTCTTAGCGTTTTTTTTCTTCTGGCCTGATAAATGTGGTAACTGTGCCTCCAGTGCATCCGATCTGCTCTCCTATAGACTCAGCTCTGCCCAATGCCCTGGAGCCTGGCCGGGCCCAGGTTTCAGGCTGCTGTGAAGAGCCCCACTTGCTGAGCTGCCTGCAGCAACAGATGTTTTTTCTGTATTTTGGAGAGTTTTGGAGCTCGAAAATCTGTTTAGAGTCCTGTTTTATGAGTTTTTAGGGTGGTTGTGTGGGAGCTGTTGTGTTTTGCTGCTTCTATGCCGCCATCTTGGCTCTGCCCCCCAAAGAAGGTTTTTAGCCCCAAAATTTGAAGGATCAGCAAGAAAGGTCTGTTTCACTAAGGTAAAAGGGAAGCATGTTCCAGGACAGAAAGTGTTGCAGTAAACCAGAAGAAAGTCACATCTCAGCAAGCCAGAGGGATATTCTGAGCCCCAGACTGGTGGAACAAGAAAATGACAACACCACGGTTCCCCACATACCTTAGCATAGACAGGAGAACCGGCAGATTCAGCTCAGATTATCACCACATGTGCCAGCCACCTCAGATCTGGAAAGGCAGGTGTTCCCCAGTAGCGGATCTCCATGCAATTCAGGCGAGCAGGGAACCTCCAGCAGTAGACCTTCAAGTGCTTTGGTGCAGTTATGGGCCGATAGGCATAGTCTAGCAGCTGGATATCTCTGTGCTTCAGTTCATCCCAGAGAGTGCAGGTATGCTCCAGTAGTCAGTCCTCCCCATGCTTCAGTATGATCCCAGGGAGCAGGCATCCTCCAAGATCCACACCACCCTTTACTTCAGCAAGGACCCTGGTAAAGCAGAAAACCCCACCTGGCCTCAGCATACACCAGATACCACCACTAGGATGCCAGCTCAGCACCAGGTAAACTACCAGACCCTGAGGTCCCAGAACATAAAGCAACTGACCAGGTCCCTGGCACCCAGCCCAACAAACTTGGGACAGTGCCCTCTGTCCTTCAGCAGGAAAGGTCAACTTTAAAAGCTAGGAAAGAAGCAAACATCATGAGCAAGAAGCAGAAAAGGACCCTGTCCACAGAGAATTATTATGGTGACAGGGAACCTCAAAATGCAAACTCAGATGAGGACAACAATATCAATATACCTACATATGAAACTTCTGAGGGAGATATGAATTGGTCCCAAGCCCAAAAAGGTCCCTTGCAAAAGTTCAAGAAAGATTTTAAAAGTTAAATAAGAGAAATAGAAGAAAAATTGGGAAAAAAATAAGAGGTATGTGAGAGAAGGTCAATGACTTGGAATAGGAAGGACAAAAATTGACTGAAGAAAACTCCTTAAAAATACAATTGACTAAATGGAAAAGGAAATACAAAAATCCACTGAAGAGAAGAACTCTTTAAAAAGCAGAATTGGCCAAATGGAAAAGAAGATACAAAAGCTAAATGAAGGAAAAAATGCCTTAAATATTGGAATTAGGCCAAGAATATCTTAGAGAGACAATAATTGGTCAAACAAAATGAAAAGAATTTAAAAAAATAGAAAATGATGAAAATATGTCATTGGGAAAAAAACTGACTTTGGGCAAAAACACAAATTTATTATTACCTGTCTATTTGAAAGGTATAATGAAAAAACGAATCTGAATTACATCTTTCAAGAAATTATCAAGGGAAACTGCACTGAGGTCCTAGAACCAGATGGTAAAATAGTCATTAAAAGAATCTGTCAGAGGAGCTAAGATGGCAAAAAGGAAGCAATAACTTTTCCAAGCTCCTCCAAGAATTCTGTCACTAAAAGCTAAAAAGTGAATTTGAACAGATTTAGGAATGAGAAAACCCAATGGTAGATGGAGCATGGCAGATTCACAGCCCACAAAAATTCCTACTCAGGTCTGGGCAGTGAGAACACAGGGGCTGCACAAGTGTGGATCTGAGAGCAGAGTATGGCAGACATAGAAGAAACCCCAGCAAGCCAGCAGACTCACCCAGCCTGAGGGCTATTTGTAGCCTTAGTCTCACCATAGGAGAGAGTATCGTCAGAGCTGGGTAGGAGAAAATGCAGGGCCTGCAGCAGGGATAGCAGCTTCTCCTGGGGCTACCAGCCTACATCCTGTATGTTTAAAAATTATGTACCCAAACTTCCCGAAATCAAGATGGAGGAATATGACCTAATTGCTCTCATTCCCCCTCCCTGACCCAGAAAAGTCCAAAGATAATTGCCCCACCCAGAGTAAAATCCTGAATTAGTGGAAACAGCCTTAGGTTTGGGAGTCATTGAGGAAGGGGGAAGTGAGACAGATTGGAGTCTAAGCCCAGGAGCGTGGAGCCAGCAAACACTAACAACACAAGCCTAGGTGCCCTTTAGCACCACCTGGCCAATCAGCAGACTGCAACCCTGCCCTTGCAGCTGGCCTCTTGCTACTGAGCCTGCAAGAGATGTAGCCCAGAGACACAGAGGGGGAAACCTGAAGGAGCCAGACCACCGTGCCCCCATAGGTTACACTGTAAGCCTCAGGGTAACTCAGGGGAAATATTGAGAGTCCTGGGCTTGGCTTCAGTTTAGACACTCAGAGGCTACAGCTCACAAAGTGAACAACCAAACCCCTACTTCCCAGCCTGAGAAGCTCAATATCTCTGCACCACAGAAGCAGATAGCCACTTTAAAAATGCAGGACATAGGAAATCAGAATGGGCAAGAGGGAAACGACGAAGGCTAGGATCATCAAATCTTTTTATAGTGAGCAAGAACAACCAAATTTAGAAGGCAAGGGTTATTCACCTCCTGAGAGACAAAAATAAAATTGTCAAGGAATATTGTAGTCAAATAGCAGAATTATCACTTCAAAGAGAAAATAGTATAAACGAAAAGAAACAATTTAGATATCATGGAACCACAGTCATGATTACATGGGTACTTTTTACATATGATCTTTTTCATATCATGATGCAATAAAAATTACAGGTAATAAAGGACCATAAAAAGACTGACTAAAATTAATTGGAAAATAAATAATCTAAACTTGAAAATGAGTGGGTCAAACAACAGATCATAAAAATTCAATAACTTCATATGAGAATGATACTAATGAGCTTCTACATTAAAGGATCAGAGGACTGTGTATATGAAATTTTTAAAGGCAAAGGTGTTTGGATTACAACCAAGAATCAACTATGCAGCAAAATTGAGCGTAATTTTCAGGAGAGTAGATGGACATTAAATGAAATAAGTGACTTCTTGATGAAAAGAGAGAAAATTCAACAGAAAAGTTGGTCTCAAAAACAAGAAGCTAGAGACACAAAAAGGTAAACTAGAAAAGAATAACAACGATGTGCTATTCAATAAGCATAAACTGTTTATATCCCTGCATAGGAAAATGATAGCTGTAACTCTTGTGTCTTACACAAGTTTTCTCTCATGAAGGTCATACCATTGCACTGCCTTTGATTCATTTTCTATACTAACACTTGATGAGCAAATTCGATTTCTGGTTTAGAGATTGTAATAGGCTCTGCCGAAATGAGTACAATTTCATGGAAAAGACCACTGTCTTCCCAAGTTTTTTGGGGGGATTATTTTGTACCTATTTTTTCATGCCTTCTTCGTCCATATGCATTTTCCTCCTTTATGAAGTCTTTCACAAGTCCTCTAATATGTATTTCTCATTTTGTCTCCAGGGGGAAGGTTGGTGAAAATCGGGATTTAACCTATCTTAATTATCCAAGATTTCTTTTTTATTTATTTATTTTTATTTTCAACGCTAGTTACCACAAGATTTTGAGTTACAAATTATCTCCCTGTCTTCTCCCTACCCCCACCTCAAAACAGCAAACCTACTGAATCTGTTCTCTCTTACATCCTCCCTCATAACCCCTCTAACTTTCTAGTAGGGCAAGATGGATTACTATGGTCCAGTGCCTATGTATCTTATTTCCCACTTGCATGTAAAAATCACTTTTTTACATTTGTTTTTAAAACTTCAATTACCAGATTCTTTCCATTCTTCCCTCCTCACCAACCCCCACTGAGAAGATAAGCAATTCAATAGAGGTGGTACATATGTAGTTACACAAAACACTTCCATAGAAGTTATATTGTGAGAGACTAACTTTATTTCCCTCTATCCTATCTCATCCCCCACTTATTCTTTTTTCCACTATGACCTTTTCAAAAGTACGTGCTTCTAACAAACCTCTTGTACAATTTCCCCTCCCTTCTATCATGCCCTTCTTATCCCTTTCCCCCATAATTTCCTTTAAGGTAAGATACCCAAATGAATGTGCATGCTATTCCCTCCTTAAGCTAAATTAAATGAGAGTGGGGTTGATCTATTCCCTTTCACTATCCTGCTCTTCACCTCCATTATAATAGTTTTCTCTTGCCTCATTTATATGAGATAATTTCCACTATTCTATCTTTCCTTTTCTCCTTATCTCATTATATTCCTCTCTCACTTCTTAATTTTTTAGATATTATTCCTTCTTATTTAACTGATCCTGTGCCCTCTATGTTTATATGTACACACAGATGCACACTCACATATATATTGATACACATATATACCCTCCTATACACACATTCACAAACTCATATATTCTCTTCAATTATCCTCATAATGAGAAAAATCTAATAAATTACAATGATTATTTTACATGCAGGAATGTAAATAGTTTGATAAGTTCCTTATGCTTTCTTTTTCCTGTTTACCTTCTCATGCTTCTCTTGCTTCTTGTATTAGAAAGTCAAATTTTCTCTTGAGATCTTTTATTTTCATCAAGAATACTTGGAAGTCCTCTATTTCATTGAATGACCATATTTCCCCCTGAAGCATTCTAATCATTTTTGTTGGGTGGGTGATTCTTGATTTTAATCCTAGGTCCTTTGACTTCTGGAATATCATATTCCAAATCCTTTAATCCCCTAATGTAGAAGTTGCTAGATCTTGTGTTATCTGATTGTATTTCCACAATACTTAAATTGTTTCTTTCTGGCAGCTTGTAATATTTTCTCCTTGACCTGGGAACTCTGGAATTTGGATATAATATTCCTAGGAGTTTTCTTTTTGGGATCTTTTTCAAGAGGCAATTGGTGAATTCTTTCCATTTCTTTTTTGCTTGCTGGTTCTAGAATATCAGGGCCATTTTCCTTGATAATTTCTTGAAGGATGGTTTCTAGTCACTTTTTTGATTATGCCTTTCAGGTAGTACAATAATTTTTAAATTATCTTTCCTGAATCCATGTTCCAGGTCAGTGGTTTTTCCAATGAGAAATTTTACATTGCCTTCTATTTTTTCATTTGTCTGGATCTCTTTTGTAGTATCTGGATTTCTCATAAAGTCATTAGATTCCATTTCCTCTAATCTAATTTTGAAGAAATTATTCTCTTCTATGAATTTTGAATTCCATTTTTGTGGTGGGCCAAGTTAGGGAATCCTGCCTTCAGAGGCCAAGATCAGAGAATGTGGGGAGCCCTGCTGTCCTGAAGCAGGGCTGAGAGAGAATTGGGAGCCTTGGTATTCCTTAGCAGGGCTGAGAGAGTTATCTACCCAGAGGCTGTGAGAAGGTGACTTAAAAGAGAAATGGGGACTCAAAGAGTGGTGGAGAATGGAGTCTCATTTATTGGCTAATGTGCAAAAATTTTATAAGATGCTTCCTAACGGCTTTCTCCTGTGAATGTAGTACACTACGGTGTTCCCAGGTGAGGAGAGGTACATGGAAACAGCACTATTCATCTCCAGGATCCAATCCAATCCTGTGGGCTTGAACACCTCCCTGTGGGATGGGTAACCAATCCAGGCCTGTCAGCAAGTCCTTCACTTAAGGGGTTTATTGATCCATCAGGTTCAGAGTCTCACTGGCACGTGGTCCTCAACACTTTTATGTTCAATTGTGTTTTGTAAGGCATTCTTCTCCTCTTTGGCTTTTTGTGCTTTTTTGTCATTTGAGGTGGTCTATTTTTAAGGTGCTATTTTCTTCAGTATTTTTGAGGGGTTGCCTTTAGCAGGCTATTGACTCACTTTTCTTGATTTTCTTGCATCATTCTCATTTCTCTTCCCATTTTTTTCTTCATTTCTCTTACTTAATTTTTAAAATCCTTCCTGAGCTCCTCTATGGTCTGTAACCAATTCATATTTTTCTTGGAAGCTTTTGATGCAGGAGTTTTGACTTCATTGAGTTTTTCTGGTTCCATATTTTGATCCTTCTTGCCCCCCCCCCAAAAAAAAAATTCTATGGTCTGATTGTACTTCCTCTGCTTGCTCATTATGCCAGCCAATTACTTGACTTTTGAACTCTTTGCCATAATAGAACTCTGCTTCCCAGAGTGAAGTAAGCTATATCTCAAATTGCTTGGGTTTTCACAAATGTTGTCTGACCTATGAGGAGGGCACCTTCTCTACAGACAATCCAAGCTCTGGCACACTGGTCACACACCCAAGACCATGATCCAGATCCAAGCAGGTCAAATGAAGAGCAATTACCCTCTTAATGGTTGCTTTGTAATCCTACTATCTGCAGGCCAGGAGCTTAGAAGGCAGCCACATGACAGCAGGTGGAGTTGCCCCACCTCTACTACCTCTTACTTCAGAGTCAAGGGACAGAACAAACTCCTCTGTCACCCAGTTCCAACAGAGTTCCCCACTGACCTTTTACTTTATCTTTGGTGTTTATGGGTTGAGAAATCTGGCAACTGCCACAATTCACTCTACTGAAGTCTGCTCAGGAGAGTCTGGGCCGCTGGTCATCGTGGGTCTGGTCATGCATGTGTAGGCCCTTCTTTTTGGTTTTCCAAGCTGCCTTCAGGACGAGATTTGTTTCTCTCTATCACTTTGTGGGTTCTGTAGCTCTAAAATTTGTTTAGAGTCACTTTTTACTGGTATTGGAGGTCGTTGGAGCTGGAGCCAAATGGAGTTCTTATTTTTACTCTGTCATCTTGGCTCCACCCCCTATTCAGGATATTTTCATGTTTATATTCATAGTGATGGATTTTTTCCAAGGGCCCTTTTGTCAACAGCATCAAGCCAGGCATAAAATGTTTGCCAAGGTATTTGAACGTGTTGTGAAGGATGCTTTGTAGAATGCAAATTAAGGGGCAATTATCTTTAAGAATCCTTAATGATCCAATAGAAGTTTCTGAAGAACTTTAGCTCACAGCACTTAGCACCATGTCTGACATGTAAAAGACACTTAATAAGTATTTACTGACTGACAGATAAAGGAATCAATTCACCAATTAACAAGCATTTATTAAGTACCAACTTTGTGTCAGTCACTTTACTAGGCTTTGGTTGGTGAAGTTCTATAGATACCCCAGTTTGTGTGTGACATTATACTGAGTGAATCCAACCTCCCAAGAAATCAATAGTCATTTTAAAGAGATTGGTTTAGTAATACATATAGAATAATCCTAAATGAGCCAAGAATGAACATACAGTCTCTTTCTCCTTAAAGGATATAAAAATAACAACAATAGTAACATACTGCTAATAATGGTAACAACGATGTTGTTGAAGCTTATTGAGCTTCACATGCATTCTGAATAGCCACTCTACTTGAACAGTGAGCTGGGTACTAAATTGAATATGAACAAGAGAACAGTCTTGGTCTTATTTGGTAAATTGTTTGGTGTTATCAGTGGATCCAAAACTATTATATGGCTTCAAAGCTTATTCTTTTGAGTATTAGTAATCTTTCATAGATGCTATATCTCTAGAACACCATATATTTAAAAGAATCAAAATTGTGTATCACCAACTCCATGAACAATGGAGATGCACAAGGTGGTTTTAATTAGCTTTCACATATCACCAACAAGGATTAGTGTATATGAATTGAATAATAAAAATATTAAGGATGACAGGAAAATGAGATGGATCAGTTTCTCAACAAGTACAACGAACATCAGATGTACAGGATGTGCATTATGCTGCTATCCATAAGGTGCATATTTTTTGGAATGGGAAGGCAGGACAGTTGGAATTAAGAGACTTGTCCAAGGTCACATGACTAGTAAGTCTTATGTTAAGTTTCTGAGGCTGGATCTGAATTCAGGTACTCCTGACTCTAGGGCCAGTTCTCTCTTCATTGTGCCACTGAAACACCTCAGTAAAGTGCTTTTTTAAATCCAGAAGTTAGATTTCTATGAAGAAATTCTGAATGAATACTAATAAGAATTAACTATGAGAAAATATGGATGTGTTGTTCCTCTACTGGCAGAGGAAGTACATAGAACAATAAGTTTAGACAACCTATAAAGAGTACTGAAGACTGAACCAAAGATTGAATTTGATCTCTGTCATTAACTGCCTATATCAACTTGGTCAAGCATTTAACCTCTGTAGGCCTCAGTTTTTGCATCTATGAGTTAGTAGATATGGAGTAGATTATCTCTAAAGCCTCTTGTATCTCTAAATACATCAATCCCATCATTCATCACATCCCTGAATAAACTATGTTTATGTCTTTCAATGAAAATAA
This sequence comes from Pseudocheirus occidentalis, assembly GCA_028646575.1. Classification (NCBI taxonomy): domain Eukaryota; kingdom Metazoa; phylum Chordata; class Mammalia; order Diprotodontia; family Pseudocheiridae; genus Pseudocheirus; species Pseudocheirus occidentalis. The sequence goes on along the minus strand of JAQQSW010009991.1, from coordinate 2,919 downwards.
AATTATCTCGATGCTTTTTATCTCTCATTTTAAAAACTATAAATAATAATACAACTTTAAATAGAGCTCTAAGGGCTACAAAGTATATTATCATCATAACTTGCTGAGGAAGGCAGAATAATATAACTATTATTGCCATTTTACATATGAGGAAACTGAGCCAGAGAAATTGTCTTCTGGTCATATAAAGCTACAGTAAGTTTCACAGTTGACATCACAATATAATATCATCTAACTCTAGGGTATCATGATGTATTGAATATATATGGTGAACCTAGGCTGGAGTCCTGCCTCCAATTTTTACTCAGTGTGACCATGGATGCATCACTTAATCATTGCGAATGTCACTTTCTTAACCTATAAAACAGGAAGAGGATAATTATAACATCTACCTCGCAAGATTATTGAGATCATTGGAGGATATATGTAGCACACTTTACCAATCTTAAAGGGCCATATAATTAAAAAAAATTAGTCAGTTGGTCAATAAACATTTATTAAGTGCCTATCACGTGCCAGGTACTCTGTTAAGAAGTGAGGATACAAATAAAGGGAAAAAAAACCAATTTCTGCTCTTTGAGGAGATAATGGCTATGTATGAATAAGGTATATACAGGATAAACTGGAAATAATCAACAGTGGGAAGGCATTAGAATCAAAAGAGATCTAGAAAGGTTTCCAATAGAAGGTGGGTTTTTAGCTGAGCCTTGAAGGAAGCCAAGGGAGTAAGAAAGGAGAGATGAAGTGGAGGAGCATTCTAGACATGAGGGACATCCAGGAAACTATTTCTAGTCTAACAGTCAAAAAAATTTTAGGTACCTTGCACCTCCTATCATGTCATCCATGTGATTGCACACCCTGCTGTGTGTGTGTGTATATGTTTATGTTGTTCTGCCTGAAGGGCAAATGACTCATTGATGGGTGGGAGGGCAGAGCCAAGATGATGGAGAAAAAACAGGAACTTGCTTGAGCTCATTCTAAATTAACTTAAATATTGGTAAAAAAAAATGACTCTAAACAAATTTTAGAGCTACAGAACCCACAAAATGACAGAATAAAATATGTCTCCAGATGAGGACAGCCTGGCAAACCAATAGGAAAGGTATATTGCTCCAGACAGGGAGTGGAACACAGTCCCCTGTGGGTTCCATCAGCATAGACTGGCAACACAGACCAGCTGCAGCAGACTTCAGGGAACAGATTCACTGGCAGTTGGGGTGGTTACCAGACTTCCCAACCCATAAATGTCAAAGTGAATGTAAAAAGTTAGTGGGGAAACTCTGTTGGAACTGAGAGAAGAATGTAGTCTGGGCCCAGCTCCCAGGACCAGGAGATGCAGCAACTGCCTTTGGGGCTGCACACCTGCAGATAATGTGGAGATCATGAGGGTGACCAGAGAGCAATTGCAGGAATATATTTGTTGGTACTGAGGCAGGATTCTCTTGCTTTGCCCTGCTTGAATCTGGGTTTCAGTCTTGGGTGGTGGTGCTGGGGTAAGGAATGCTGGTATGGCAGAAATTCTTGAGACTGTGGAGAGGCAGCCTTTTTCACAGCTCTGAGACAGGTGCCTAGAAGAAGCTCTGACAACAGTTGTCCAAAACCCCAGAAATCTGGAACACAGCACTCTCCAGTATGGAAGCAGAATTCTACTGTGGCAAAGAACTCACAAGTCAAGTAATTGACCGGCAAGATGAGGAAGCAAAGGAAGAGAAATCAGGCTATAGAATCTTTCTTTGGTGACAAAGAGGATCAAAACAGAATGAGAAGAAAACACCAAAGTCAAACCTCCAAGAAAAATATGAATTGGTCTCAGGCCATTGAGAAACTCAAGAAGGATTTTGAAAATCAAATAAGAGAAGTAGAGAAAAAAATGGGAAGTAAAGTGAGAGTGTTGCAAGAAAATCATGAAAAACAATATAACAGTTGTAACACCATGCACAAGCAGATTCTCAAAAGAATGGTACTGTGAACAGCTGTTAAGATTCATTTTACATGGTAATAGTGAACGCTCTGTTTATTCCATTACAAATCAAGGTTCAGTACAATATTCACAATATAATATTCACAACATTACATCCTATCACAGAAAGTCACAATATAGTGTTCATAACAACTTAACATTAGAAGGGCCATTCAGTTTTCACTACAGTGGCCACAATACTTAGAACAAGGAACAAAAGAATAATAACCTGGTTTCCATAAGGGGGAAACTCTTCTCACTTAATCATTCAATCAATCAGTTCACAATATATCAATCTTCCAATTCCACTTAATCAGTCACTCATCTAGCAGTCAGTCACTAAGCTAGATTCACAATTACTAAATATCATTAGTCACTAATACAGTCATTAGAAAACCACACAAACTCTCCACCCTTTGGTGTCCAGCAAATCTCAGTTTCATCCAAGGGTTGGCCTTTTATGTAAAGACTCTGGGTGGTCTCTCTGATTCCCAGGATGCTCTTCCATGGTCCCAGCTCCCTCCTGAATCCACAAAACAATCACCTGGATACAGAAGCAGACAGCTGCCAGGTTCTCATCCAGTCCTCAGAGGTAGACAGCTCCCAGGCCCTTGTCTAGTCCTTAGGGCAATCCCTGGCACACACGGAAGTTCACAGGGTGCAGCACATCTCAAAGCGTTTACTACTTCTCTTGCCTGGAACTCAAAGATCAGCGAGGCCATGAATAAACAAAGTCTTATCTTGGTCATGTTTCTTCAGTCCTCCAGCAGTTCAGCTGGCCCTAGGACCCAGACGGAATATTGGCCTTCTGGATTCCTTCACCAGATTCTGGTCTCAGGAAAACTCCATCTCTTTTCTCAGTCAGCTTCCAGATGCTGGAGAGAAACTCTCTCTCTCTCTCTCTCTCTCTCTCTCTCTCTCTCTCTCTCTCTCTCTCTCTCTCTCTCTCTCTCTCTCTC
>JAQQSW010009990.1:0-13101 GCA_028646575.1 Pseudocheirus occidentalis | reverse complement strand
CTTCTGTCATCAAAGAATCTTTTGAAGATCTCCAGTGTGAGCTGGGTATTGTGGAACACTCCTGTAAGCCCAAATACTGGGGAAGCTCAGACTGGTAGGTCTCCTGAGCTTGGGAGTTCTGAGTTGTAGTTGCTCTAAACCAATTTGGTGTCTGCCCCAAATCCAGCATCAAAATATTGAGCTTCTGGCAGTAGGGACCACTAGGTTCCCTGAGGAGGAGTGAATTGGCTATGTTATAAACGGACCAAGTCAAAATTCCCATGCTGAACAAAGAATGTTCTTTGTTTTTTTTTCGCTTAGGATATTTGTGTAGAGCTTTTGACAGTCCCAGGGTTCTCTTTGAAACAAAAAATATTTCCTTTTAACACCAATATTTTTCTGGTGAGGTTATATAGTTGCAAATCAGGGGATATCACAATCTTTGAAGATCTGAATTGCAGATCACCTGAAGGGCAATTGGAGAGGTGGATATAAACAGGTTGCAATGTATTAACAATAATGACTTGCAAGTGAGAAGTGACATAAAAGATATCATAAAAGAAATTTCTGTTCAGAAGGGGAGGCGCCTTGATCATATACTGAAAGCTGATAACTAAGTATACATGATCAAGAGACCCAGAGAAGGTTTATATTCAATTGTACATTGAGTATACCCCATCTGGAAGATACAGAGAAGACTAGCACAGGATAAGAAAGGCAAATAGTGAATTCATAACTTCACTGGACTATTGAAAATAGCAGATTACCAAAAAGTAAAATGATTGCAATGTCTTAAAGCAACATTAGGAAATGCTTTACTTGGTGGTAAAAATTATCAAGAATTCATACACATTGGGGGCGGCTAGGTGGCTCAGTGAATAGAGCACCGGCCCTGGAGTCAGGAGTACCTGAGTTCAAATCCGGCCTCAGACACTTAACACAAAAACTAGCCATGTGACCTTGGGCAACTCACTTAACCCCAATTGCCCTCCAAAAAAAAAGCAAAAAAAAAAAAGAATTCATACACATTGGAAGGAATTACATGATAGAAACTTTCCTGTAGGTAAGTAAACATGTTTTGGAAATTGCTTGCCTGAGTATTATTACTAAGCTACCACTACAGATATATAACCAATGAAAAGCCATCTATGAGCTTGGGAATGATAGCATGCTGTAATGGAAGAAGGAAATTGTAAAACTAAGAGCAAACAGAAGGGTGATATTTTTCATGACATCTAGAAAAAGGAGATCTGGGAAGCTGAGCAAACACAGAAGAGCTGGTTGGTGATGTGGAAATGACTGGAACCTTGGAAGAAAGCAACTACGTTATCTTAGACTTCATAACAAAGGAAGAGAATGCTGAGCATAGTCAAACATGAACTCTAGATTTCAGAGAAGCAGATTTCAAAAAGCTGCAAGAAGAGATAGAGATGTGATCTCATGGCTAAAGAATTTTAAAGAAAAGATGACTAGTTGTGAAACTAGTGTATCTAAAAATGAGATTTTGACTATATAATTGTGAACAATCTTGATGAAAGGAAAAGACATCTAGTGACATCAGTGTGGCAGGATAAGGAATCTAATGATATCAGACTTAAAAGATGGAGATTGGAAAATACATAGTGTAGGAAGACTGAAGAGTGACATGTAATGTATTTCAAATGATGAAATGTATTTCAAACCTTTAAAAATATTGGGATGTCTAAAGTTGAGAATAAGCTTATCTTTGCAAAAAAAAAGCTAAAAATAAATCAAAATTAAAATTTAGTTTGAATAAGGGAGGAGGGATAGATTCAATACTTTGGGCAGATGGTGTAATATTAATGTATGAGAGACAGAAAAAGCAGAATTATTTGACTCCTATACTGCTTATCTTCTCCAGAAAGGAGAATAACAATCAAACTAGAACTGAACGGAATAAATTTCATTAGGGAGATTTTTTTTTCCTGAGGGGAAGGCAATACAGACCTAGGATTTCACTGATATAAGAAACTCCTTCTGCGGTAAATTTCTCCACCAATTCAAATGGGGAACTTTCCCTTCATGTTATTGTCTTAAAGAGTTGTCTGGGAAACTGACAGGTTTAGCAAATTGCCCATGATCACATGGCTAATATATTTAGAGTTAGGACTTGAAACCAAATCTTCCTGACTTCAGAAAGGCCATCTATTCACTACATTTGACGTTCTCTCCCAAGATCATAGTATTATTTTAGATCACAGATAATTTACATCATAGATTATTTTATGTGGAAGTAATCTCAGTGACCATCTAATAATCCTTTTGCCCATTATTTTATAGGTGAAAAAATAGAACCCAGGGAGATTAAGAGACTTACACAAAGTGTCACAGGTAGTAAGAATCAAAATGTTATTTGAATCTAGTATTTCAGACCTCTATAAAGCCAATGTTCTTTCCACTGTACTATGCTGCTGCTGCTCCATAAATAAGGAAAAGTAACAGTTGACATTTTTTTTTTTTTGCTTTTTGGAGGGCAGTTGGGGCTAAGTGACTTGCCCAAGGTCACACGGCTAGTTTGTGTGTGTGTGTGTGTGTGTGTATGTATGTATGTGTGTGTGTGTGTTAAGTGCCTGAGGCCGGATTTGAACTCAGGTGCTCCTGACTCCAGGGCCGGTGCTCTATTCACTGCACCACCTAGCTGCCCCAACAGTTGACATTTTGCTTATTAAATCAGACTCTTGTAAGTTTTATTTAGCTGGGATAATCTTTGGTGAATTGATAAAATCAAGTTTTTGAATCTGTAAAGCTAAGAAACAGATCTTGCATCCATGGTGACCCTACTTAAATATAACACTCCCCAAAGTCTTGACCTGAAATGACCAATCAGGCTTACCCATTTCAGCATACTACCTATCCATCATTTTAGTATGCTTCCAACTTACATGTGAGTCCCCCTGGACAAATTACTCCTGGTTTAAGGTACTCTGTGAACTCATATCCACTCAAAACCATAGCTCATGGGTATTTACTGATGTATTTACTTTCATTAGCCAGCCAGAAATAATTAGTTTTAATGAAAGTCATTTAAGGAATTATCATAGTAAGAAAAGTAGCAATAGAACATTTCTCTCATAAACCTGGGGTACACATTCCTACAAATATGTACACCATCAATAAGAAGAGAGGAATACACACATACACACACACACACAAGGAGCATATATAACTATGGGTACACAGAAAGAACATATAACCATGATACACATTTAGGGAACAAATGTGGTTAGGGAGGAACATGCATTGAAGCATAACTGACATATCTGATACTGCCAATGTTTGCTGGTGATGTCATTGCCTTGTTCTTGCCTACACCCTACTGGTTTCATATGGCATGAAATATCTGCCAGGCATGTAATGTAGTTTTTGCCAGGCAGGAGGGTGTGTGACATGGAGTCTCTGCTGGGCATTGCTCCCTGCTGGTCTCAGGTGGCCATTACTGGATAGCGTCCCCTGGTTCTGTGGTTGATGCCTAGTATGGCTCCACTGGATGTGAAGTTGTGTATCTGCTTTTAGCTTTTGGCTTCTGCTAGAGTTAAAAGAGGAAGAATAGTCCCTAGCATACTTCTTTTAACTTAGAGCTCAGAGGCTTAAGTTAAAGTTTTTTGAAAAACAGCAGGATCATCACATCCTCAATTTTACCTTGGAGAAAAATCCTTAAACTGCTTATTTTCTCCTCAATTTTGAGGTTTTTTTTTTTTTTTCAAATTTTGGCTCTGATATCTCTGAAAAGAATGCCCTTGCCATAAAGGTTGAGCTTTTGGATTACAGACAAGTCAGCTAAGCAGTGTCTGTAGGGTTTAAGTATATTTTTTTAAACTACATTCTCACCAAATGTAGTCTCTGACTCTAGCTTCTATCTGACTTAGGGTTAGAAAATACTAGCAATTACCTGCATAATGTCTGATTGATAAACTCTGCCCATACAGCATCATTATAAGGTCTGCTATCCAAAAAAGGACCAATGGCTTTCTTAGTCTGAGGTTCCTCAGTTCTCTCAATTGCAAGATTCTCTTGGTCTGTCATGCAAACGAATATGAGAGAGGTAAAGCCCTTAAGGAGATTCCTGTGGGAGCATAGTACTTACTTTTAATTTGTTGTCTCCAGTTCCCGACTTTATTATATACATACATACATACATACATGTATATGTATATCCATCCTGCAAAGGGTTGAAGTGGTTATATGTGTGAATATACAATAATGCATATGTGTATTTATCTATCACCTATCTATTTTTTTTCCCCAGGCTTAGCGCTCTACTCTTTACTTTATTAAATTCCTAGAATAATGACTTTGGATAAAATTCCCCCACCCCCCAGCCTTTGTTGAATGAATGATCTCTTAAGGTCCATTTCAGTTCTAATGTTCTATGATTCTAGCGATTCTTTTAGCAGAGACTTCTGTACCCAGTACATGGCTTTGTCTTTGCCACCATAGACAAAGTGCTAAATTAGTGACTCACTGCTTACTAATGATGATCACATGAGGAGAAACAGACAGAACGAATGAATTAAGCCCAATGCTCCATCCTTTTTCTCACTTACTGCTATATGGATTACATTGTTGGTCACTACTGCACTTCTTCCCCTATGGGGAGAAGCTGGCAATTAGTGTTTGAAAGTAGCTGCCTTATTCTTTTCCCAAAGATGATAATCACTAAACCTGAATCTTGAAAGAATATGCAGTTTCAGACTTATGAATAACTGATTTATCAATGAACTATAAACACTGAGTCAAAAACAATACTGAAGCTGCTGATTTGAAGGATTTGCTATTGAAATGACGACTTTTAGATTCCCTGATTCCTCTGAAACTCCAGTATATGAAGTCATTAATGCCAGCATAGACAAAAGGTTAACTTAAAAGAGTGACTGAATGCTTATCAATGAGGAGAATAGAATGAAGGAGAGCACCAGACAGAATGAAAGTTCCTCCCCCTTTCTCTCATTTACTGTTATATGGCATACAGTGTTGGTACCACAACCACAAAAATCCGTTTTCAGCAAAGATTTCTGTGGCTACATTGAGGGATTCAGCAGCTAGAGTTTGAGAAGTGGGTGGGAGTGTATGGGTACTGTGGCAATATGGACTCCTCTGGGGAGAATGGTCATCTAGGGCTCAAGTGTTCAAAGGTGTTACTGGAGCCCCTGCTTCTGGGGCTTTGTGTTATAAAAGCCTAGGAATCTTTCCTACCTCTGCCAGGGTTAGAGGACATGTATGTGTTCCTGGAACTCCAAATTGGAACTTAGAACACATTTCCCTATAAAAACGATATTTTAATGGTGATTAGATCTCCCTCCCTCCCTGAATAGACATTTAACGTGCTGAACAGAACTTACCATCTTTCCCCAAAACCCACCCTTCTTTTAAATGTTGCTATTTCTATTGAGAACACTACTATCTTCCAGACACCTGGATTTCCAACCTCAAAGTCATCCTTCATTCTTCACTGTTTCTCACCCCCATTTATCTAATCACTTGCCACATCTTATTGATTTGACCTCCAGGACCTGTACCTATCTGCTTCTCTCTGCTCAGACAGCCACCACTCCAGCTAGCTCAAGTCTTCATCTCTTGCCTAAACTATTGAAACAATGTCCTATTTTGCTTCCCAGCCTCGTTTCTCTCCTCTCCAGTCCATCCTCCAGACAAATCATCCTCCAAAGTCATTTCCTGAAAGCATAGGGTCTACGGAATTCTCCTGCTTAATAATTTTACTCCAGTGATTCCCTATCACATCTAGAACCAAATATAGACTCTTCTGTAGAGAACTGTCCCTGTCCTATGATATAGTTTTCCCCTTGCACTCTTTGGTCTAGCCAAATTGTTCCCTTACTATTCTTCATAAACAACATTCCCATCTCCTGTTTCCATACTCACGCATTTGCTGGGTTGTGATTAGTTTTTATAATACTATTAGTCCCGTAGTCCAGCTATATTATGTATGAAGTAGGTGGGGGAGACTGTCTTGGGTATATAAACATAACTACAACTTTTTTTTTCCTCTAGAAAAAACATATCTTGAGATTTAAGAAACTGACTTACTGATGGACTTTGGGAAGAGTTGAGAATTGTCTGGACAATGATACCTCAGTTAAAGAATCCTCTGAAAATGAAGCTCCCATCATCATGCAATTGGTTGTGTTTTTTTCAAATAAACAAAAGCTTCCCAATTTATATAGAGGAAGAAGAATAAGGGGGTGGGGACAGGGAGGATGAAGTTGTGATAGACATGGTGTTGTACAACAGGTAGGTGCTGATGGCCAGAAATTCAAAGAAAAAATAAACATCAGGGTTTGAAAAGTTGGCCACTGGTGCTTTATTTTGAAATAGGAACTCAAAGGTCTAGGCTGACCAGGAAGACTAACTAACTGCGTGATCCAGCATTATTCAGTTAACATACCGACTCCTGAATGAAAGCTATGAAGGAGATGTTGGTCTCAATGCCATTTATCAGTCACATCTGGTATCAGTCACATCTTTATCTTAATTACTATTTAGCAACAATAATGCTGCTATTTCTACTATTACATAATGCTACGAACTCTCCCCTCATCCTCCTCTGAGAATAGATCTTTGTGCCTCTCATTATTTCCACTTCTGATAATGTTTCTGACAACACATTACTAGTAGCCACTTAATAGTTAGGATGAATGAATAAATTATGGAAATTGCTTAGTATCTTCTTTATTAAGAAGGATTACTGGGCGGCTAGGTGGCGCAGTGAATAGAGCACCGGCCCTGGAGTCAGGAGGTCCTGAGTTCAAATCCAGCCTCAGACACTTAACACAAAAACTAGCCGTGTGACCTTGGGCAAGTCACTTAATCCCAACTGCCCTCCAAAAAAAAAAAAGCAAAAAAAAAGAAGGATTACTGTAAAACTGAACACTTCTTTTCCTCCCCACAAATCACCTCCCTTATCTGTTCTCTTTTTCTTTCTGTCACATACACAACCTTTACTCAGCCTTCCTGTATAGTTGCTGTTCTGTTATTTCAATCATGTCCAATTGTTCATGACCCCAATTGTTTGGATTTTTTTTGGTAAAGATATTGGAGTGGTTTTCCACTTCCTTCTCCAGCTCATTTTACATATGAGGAGACTGATAAAAACAGGGTGAAGTGATTTGTCTAGGGTTACATAGCTAATAAGTAAGTGTCTGAGGCTAGATTTGAACTTGGATCTTTCTGACTTCAGGCCCAGGACTCTATCCACTGTACTACCCAGCTGTCCCTCTTAAATTAGCAATGTCGTTAAAAGATACAATACAGGATTTAAAAAAAAATTTAGATTAAAAAGAGATAGAATTAGGAACCCAAAATGAGCAAGTTTGGAAGGAAAGTATTTTAGTTATGTTGTTACCGATAGTTTCTTTGGAACATTTCAGAACATTTTATCCAAGGTTTATGGAATTAACTAGAACTTTTCCATATTGTGTTTCTTTGGAAATGATGGGGCTGAAAAATTGCAAAATATTTTATGTTTGCCTGGGTTATGTGATGAAATGATAATTTCTTGAATTTTACTTCCTTTTACCTGGACAGACTTACTATTTTTAGGGTGAACAGCTGGGTTCACCTGCTGAAGGCAGGGTGTTTGCAATAGTGAATAAATTGACAAGAGACCAGGAAGGAGATTCATAGGCTTAGAGCTGGAGAGGATCTTATGCGCTGTCTAATGTAACCCCCTTATCTTACAGATGGGGCAATGGAGGTCTAGGGAGCAAGATTCTTCTGCTACTTGAAGGATCTCTTTCCATTTTGGGATAGATGTCAGGAAGTTTTTCTTTATATTGATCCTAAATTACACCAGCTTAAATGTAACTTTTTCTCTGCCTTCAATGAGTTTAGATGAAGTCTCAACTACATTAATGTAAGAGAGAAATCACAGGAGCAATCCAAAAATAATTTGGGTTTAGCTTTGGAATGAATAATAAAATGTTCTTTGACAGGAAATTCACCTTCCTTATTATGTTTTGCTTAGGCTACTATTGAAGTTAATTAACATTCCACAAATATACATCAACCAATATTTGGGAGAGGCAGACTAGAAACAAGCTGAGTGAAGCCTGCCTGGCGTTAAATATTTGTCCCAGTTAACCCATTTGGCTTAGAGCTTTGTTAAGCAGGAAGTGAGGGTATTATTATTATTATCCCTGTTTTATAGATGAGGAAACTGATGGAGAGGACAAATGGTTTGCCTAAGGTTGCATAGCTAGTCATTGGCCAGAGTCAGGAATTCAACTTAAGTGAGGTAACTCCTAGCCCAGTAAACTTTCTGCTGCATTGTGTAACAACTCCTAATGATATCATTAGGAAGGGGGGAGGGCATCATTCTTTGAGACTACCACCATCTTTTGTTTCCTCTCTGGACCTTCAAATAGTTTGCAGTCCAGGAGGAGGTGAATGTGATGGGGGGGACAGAGATAAAAATAAGATTCATTATTTCCCCTTGAGAAAAATTCTCAAGGCATGTACACAAATCTTTAGTGACAGAACTGGGATTAGAAACTAGGGTTTCTGATGAAAATCGCAAGAAACAATGTTCAACAGGCAACCTATTTTAGGCAAATGCTTTGCATCAGCCTGGGTCACGCTGTCTGGCCTGAGCAAGGGTTGAGGAAGCAGAGGGCATCGATGTAGTTGCTTCTCTCAGGACCTCATAGTCTGAATGATTAATTTCAAAAGAAATGTCATCATCTGAGAAGAAAACCAATGGTGAAAAACTAGAAGAATTTGGAAGGAGGGTAGGGAAAACAACCAGATCTGAATAACCCTTTGTTATGGTGCTTAAAGGGTAAACACTGCTCTAAGGGAATGTCTTGTGCTTGGATTCATACAAGCAGTAGTCAAGATTTTGACTGTATAAGTAATGCAGGTTATCAGTTTTGCTGCGATTTATAGTTTGAAAGACTTGTGTGGAGAAATTGAGAAGTTAAATGACTTGTCCTAGGTCTCCCGGTTAGTATGAGTTAGAGGCAGCGAAGGAAACCAGGTCTTCTTAACCACCTCTCCCCTGACTCGTATTTCTTCATTGGATACTTTATCAATTAGATAACACTGGAACTAAAACAATCCAATTAATAACAATAACTAAATCTATATAGTGCCTTAAGTTTGAGAAGTGATTTAAAGATCTCTTGATTTGCATAACAGATGTATGAGGGCTTATTTTGCAGGAAAAAACTGAGGCTGAACAATGTTAAATGACTTACCCAGGGTAACACAACTAGAATCTGATTGCTAAAGCTAACCAGAATTAAATTCAACACCTTTAAGTATTTACTGTATACTAGGAGCTATGTTAAAGTATTGGGAAGGCAGACAAAAAACAGTTCCTATTTTCAAGGACCTTACCACTAGAGAAAACAACCCATAGAAGTAAATATAAACTACTCTATGTAAAAATGATACAAAGTAATTTCAAGTGGAAGAGAGAATAATTTCAATTATATATAATAATTTCAACAATATATTCTATATGCAATATATTATGAATAATAATTTCAATTATATATAATAATTTCAATCAGGAGGCTCAATAAAAGCTCCATTTAGTTGGTGGTGCCTAAGTGTAATGTGAATGAATTTAAAAGTAGAAGTGAGATCCAGGGGCCTGACCCCCTAAGCAAAAAACACAAAGGCAGGAGATGGAATGACTGGTTCCCAAAACAGGCAGAAAAAAATCCAGTTCCACTGGAATTGAGAATGTGAAATTAGGTTAGAAAGTGGAGGGCTTAAAATGACAGGAACTGATGCTAAAGGCATCAGAGAATCACAGACTCTTAGATGGAAGAGACCTCAGAAGACATCTAGTGAAACCCTTACCTTACTTAGCATCTGTTCTATGATATCCCCAGCAAATGGTCATCCAATCCCCCTCGAAGAGCCACAGTAAGGAGGAAGCCTCGACCTCCAGAAGCAACATATTCCCATTCTATTTTGGGGGGAAGGGACAGGGACTGGATGTGTGATTTCACTGGTTTGGGGAAATCCCCGATCAGGAAAACTCCCTGTACCTATGCAGATAGTCTATCTAGGAATACTTTATATTCAGATGGATCTATGCTCTGATGACAAACAACAGTCAAGATTTCGACTGCATAAGTAATGCAGATCACCATCTTCCTGGATACTGCTATTGTCAGAGAATGGCCTAAAAATGGAGAGATTAAGTGATTTACCCAGGGTCACATAACCAGACTTCCTCAGAGGCAAGTCCTCCTAGTGCCAAGGTGGGCTCTCCATCTACTATGCCATTCTGCTCTTCTTTTATATCCGCTATCCCACAAAAAGCCGTTCCTAGTGCTTTGGTTAACCCTGTTCTGGGAACCTAAATAATAAACATTTCATATTTATTCAAGCAATAATGCCATTGGCATATGTTGATAAGCACTATTAGAGGCTATAGAGGTTTATTTTTGGAGGCAATTGGGGTTGACTTACCTAGGGTCATACTGCTTGTAAGTGTCTGAGGTCAGATTTGAACTCAGGTGCTCCTGACTCCAGAGCTGGTACTCTATCCACTGTACCACCTAGCTGCCCCTATAGAGAAGTTTAAAGCCAATGCTTCATTCATCACCTTGGCTACAAGCAACAAATGGCTTCTTTTCCAATTTAAAATAAAAAGCTATTGTTCAAGAGGAATTTTAAATTTCCATCCAATTTTTGTATATTTGAGCCTATTTTTAAGTTGTGGACATTCAGTTAGACAAATTTATTTTTGTTTGCACAGGTAGTCTCATTTCTATCCTTTCCTTTGCACTCTTTCCTAAACTAAAAAATGCCTTTCTTTCTGTGTTGTTCTTCAAAGGTAGTTGTATAGCACTTGGCTTTTGGATTCAGATACATCCTGGGTCTTATGAGGGAGTAAAGGGAAATGATGAGAGAGGGACAATCTGGAATAGCATGAACTAATTTGTGTTTAGCTAAATTTAAAAATTAAATTAGCACTTCTTATTTCTATGTAACAGATAGCAAAAAAGCTTCTTGTTTGAAGTTTAGCCCATAATAAGTACAGGCACGTGTACAAACATTAAAAATCGGTTCGTTGCTTTTGTTCTAAACATTACACACACACACACACACACACACACACACACACACTACCAATAATAGAATAAACAAAACATACAACCAAATCCCTCAGCTCCCCATACATCTTAAAAAGTGGTTGTAAATGATTGTGTGTGTAACCATACCTAGCCGTTATTTACCACTTGATAAGAGATCACATTAACAAGGGCACCAATGTTGATCATTGTATTTATGATTCATTTTAACTATAAAACTAACTTCAAAGGCAATGAAGAGCTCCATGCTATTGACCAGACTCTTAAGGAATCCGAGCACTTTTTAGTAGTAGAAGCAAGATGGGCCTTTTACACTGTAAAACTGTGGGAAGCTTTGGATGTGATCTAACAGTGGCCGAGTAGTCTGATGTGACTGGGAGGTAACAGACCTGGAGGTAACAGAGAAAGGGTCTAGATGGAATGAAAGGGTGGTGATCTCAGGCAGGGCCAGGTGAAGATAAGGAAGGACAGAGACCTGGGGAAGTCCAGGACCTTTTAGGGGTCTATCATTAGTGCTCCATCAGTATTGTGTCCATTTAGACACAGGCTCTTTGCTTTTGAGAAGGTCACAAATTAAAGACTTGAGATTTTTTATAAGTATCCTCATATAAAGATTGGAAATGTCCTTTATTGTTGCAGAGTTTTCATGGAAATGTAGACAGCGTTGCATAAAAACATATATTTAAAGGTAGTAGTTTCAGGAAAAAATGATTTTGACAATAATAATGACATCTTTTATTATCTGGTATCTTTCTTTTTTAAAGATCTTATTATCTTACCTTTATTCTTAAAATATTAGCTGGGTACATATCAGCACATATTATATTCCTTTTTCATATGTAGGAGAAAGTGATGGCTTGGCATTTCTTTCCTAATCATTAGTAGAACTGGTACTAGAACCCCTATCTCTCATCACCAAACTCATGCATAATATGAATTAACACATTTACATATGTTAATATGTAAAACACATGAAGTAGTTTGCTGTGAACAAAAGCAACAGTGAAAGGAATGGAGTAAACTAATTAGATGATCTAGGTGGACTGGGGTGGGCCAGCAAGAGGTTGCAAAGCTATTTCTGTTGACATCTACTAACTAAAAGAATGAAAGGAAGTTGAGGACCACATA
Organism: Pseudocheirus occidentalis; assembly: GCA_028646575.1. NCBI lineage: Eukaryota > Metazoa > Chordata > Mammalia > Diprotodontia > Pseudocheiridae > Pseudocheirus > Pseudocheirus occidentalis. The sequence goes on along the minus strand of JAQQSW010009990.1, from coordinate 904 downwards.
AGTAAAAATAATTTTCCCTTTGGTTTTGGAAAGGGAAAGTTAGACATTTAACTCATTCACTTGTAAAATTAAGAACAGAGGATAAAAAGTTCTATTCAATAAATAAAACAAACACTAAAGATATGTGTATAATTTCCTTATGATGGCCAGATAGCAGGCAGAGAGGAAGGAAAAGAATAGAGGGAATAGGAAAAAGACAGAGAGATACAAAAAGGCATAGTGAGAAGACATTAAAAAAAAAAGAGAGATACAGAGAGGAAGAATTTGCTCTATTTTCCCAAGGCAAACATTATCTTTTATGGAGTAGCACTCCTGTTTTGTAATCTTTGAGGTATAATACCCTCTCCTATCCAATCCTGTTTGAATAAGATTCTTCTCATTGGTAGAATTTGGTTATGAGACTTCTCTCTTTAAACTGGAAGCCAGAAGACCAGTAAGAATCTCTCTTCTCTCTCAAGTTCTTTTTTTTTTAACTCAGTCAAAGAAAAGTAAAATTTATTGCAAGTTCATTACAAGTTACCCTATGGGGTGGACTCTTTTCTTTTATGAATTATTTTATTTATTTTCTTATTTACATTATTCATTTCCACAAGATTTTGAGTTACAAATTTTCTCCCCGTCTTTTCCCTACCCACAACTCCAAAACAGCGATCCTATTGTAAAGCCCCTCCCCCAATCTGCTCTCTCCTATATCCTCCTCCATCATCCCTCTAACTTTCTGGTAGGGCAGGATGGGTCTCCCTACCCCAGTGCCTGAATATCTTAATTCCCAGTTGCATGTAGTTTAATAATAATAATAATAATATTTATATTATATATAACATATATAAAATATATATAATGTATTTTAACATTTGATTGTAGAACTTTAAATTCTAGATTCTTTTGGTTTCTCCCTTGTCAC
>JAQQSW010009988.1:0-13102 GCA_028646575.1 Pseudocheirus occidentalis | reverse complement strand
CAATTTTGATTTTGAGAATAGAACTTGTGGTGGCAGAGCTTCTTCAGAAAGCCAGCCAAAGTCCTGTTGAGAGCTTCGAGAAGCAGCATAAGCTGCTGATAACTTCTGAGGGCCAGCCAGAGCTGCCAGAGGAAGCATGACTGTGGTGTTGGTACTTTGTCTCTGTTTTGGGTCTAAGTTGATTTCCAAGAAAGAAAGTGAATTGAGATGATAGTGATGACCATTTGTGTGAATATTGGTGTAATCCTGCTAAGCTTGACATATAGATATAGATATAGATATAGATATAGATAGTGATAGTGATAGTGATAGTGATAGTGATAGTGATAGAGATAGAGATAGAGATAGAGACAGAGACAGAGATAGAGATAGAGATAGAGATAGAGATAGAGATAGACATAGATATAGATATATATAGATAGATATAGTTGGAGTTCTGTTAAGTTTTCTCTTCCCAGGAACAGAAACTGTGAAGGACTTCAGGTGGACTGGACATTGTGAGGTCCAGTGTCAAGCAGGAACTGCACAGACAGCTGGACAAGGAAATAGGAGCTATCTGCCTTTGAATTCAGGTTGCATTAATTAGTTAGATTTGGGCATGAGCTGGAAACATGGAAGAGGAACCATAGAAGCTGAGAGCCTGCCACAAGTCAAGATGAAAAGACCTCGGGGCGGCTAGGTGGTGCAGTGAATAGAGCACCGGCCCTGGAGTCAGGAGTACCTGAGTTCAAATCCGGCCTCAGACACTTAACACAAAAACTAGCTGTGTGACGTTGGGCAAGTTACTTAACCCCAACTGCCCTCCAAAAAGCAAAAAAAAAAAAGATGAAAAGACCTCTCTGTGGGTACTGAGTAGTGGTTGATAAAATTATCTGAGTAGTGACTGAGTAGTGACAATGAAATTGTAACTTACTTGTGACCTACGGGTGGATGGCCCTTGTACTTTCCACTACCCCTTAAGAAGGTACTGAGTAGTGACTGATGAAATTGTAACTTAATTACACTTTATGGGTGGAAGATTTTGGCTTTTGTACTTTGTGATTGAATTAAGGACTTTTTGATTAACTAAATGAATTACTTTGCTTAAAATTATGTGACCACTCTGGTGAAAACTATGTGGCCATTTTCGTGTTAAGTTATTGAGCTGGGACATGGTGAATGCTGTACTTTGATTCTCTGTGAATGTTTTGCTTTATTTTACTGCTGAATAAATAGAGAGTTAGCAATACTATGTAATCAGAACCTTGAAGCTGTTCCGAGCAGCAGTCCTCTGGAAAGTGGCTTGTGCTTGGCTTTAGTTTAGAGGGACTGTGAGGGAATATGTTAAAAGGGGGTATAAAAAGGTGTTTAGATTTAGGAAAATGGGGGGATAAAAAAGAGGGAACTTTAGAAAGGAAGAGGATTATACAGGACAAAGGAGTATATAAAAAGGGGTTTAAATTTAGGGGAATAGAAGGATAAGGGAGGGATTGCTAGAGTGGGGATAGGTTAAGTGAGAGGAGGGCAGGATAGCAGGTAGAGGTAAAGTAGATGAATTAGGTGAGATAGGAAAAAAGAGATATACACAAATGAAACAAGAGAAAAGTAGAATCTCTTAGAGTCAGGGTCAATGGAGAAAATAGGATAAGTGGGGGAAGGTGAGATAAGATGGATAGAAATATAGTTAGTCTTTCACAATATAACATGGAAAGGTTTTGTATAACTACATATTTAAAACCTATATTGAATCACTTGTTTTCTAAATGGGGGGCGGAGAGGAATGGATTGTGAGAATATGGAACTCAAAGTTTTTAAGAACAAATGTGAAAATTGTTGTTTTTACATGCAACTGGGTAATAAGATAGACAGGAAATGGGGTATAGAAATCTATCTTGCCCTTCAAGAAAGGGGATAAGAGGAAGGGGTGACAGAAAGGAGGGCAGACTGTGGGAAGGGGTAATAAGAATGCATCCCATCTTGGGATGATGGTGGTGGAGAGATGAATAAAAAGTTTGGAACTCAAAAATCTTGTGGAAAGGAATGGTGAAAATTAAAAATTAATAAAAAATTCTGATTAGAAATGAAAAAAAGAAAGTACTCCACTTCATTAAATATTCATTTTCCCTAAAGTTTGAGTTTTGCTGTATATTTTGTTCTTGATTGTAATCTCAGCTTCTTTGCCTTCCAAAATATCTTATTCCAAGCCCTCTGTTCATTTAAAATGGTAGCTGCTAAGTCTTTTGTGATCTCCATTATGGTTCCATGGTATTTGAATGCTCTTTTTCTGACTGATTGAAATACATTTTCTTTTACATGGGAGTTCTGAAATTTCACTACAATATTCCTGAGAGTTTTCCCATTGGATCCCTTTCAGTAGCTCATTCTTTTAGTGTCAAGGAATTGGAAATTGGTGGGATACCCATCAATTGATGAATGACTGAATAAATCATGGTATAGGATTGTAATGAAATACTATTGTGAAATAAGAAATTATGAGCACTTTGGGTTTGGGGGGAAAAAGCTGGGAAGACTTATATGCACTGATGCAAAGTAAAATGAGAAGAATGTGGTACACAGCAATAGCAATATTATAAGTATGATCAACTGTGAAAGACTTTGCTATTCTGATCAAGCCAATGATCCAAGACAGTTCCATAGAACCCATAATTTAAAAAATGATATCCGTCTATATAGAGAGAAGTCAGGAACTTTGTATGTGGATTTAAGCATACTTCTTTTTAAACTTTGTTTTTCTCTTTTTATTTTGTTTGTATTTCCTTTAGCAACATGGCTAGTATGAAAATGTTTCACATAACTTTGCATTTGTTTTGTTGTTGTTCAATTGTTTTAGTCATGCCCAACTCTTCATGACCCCATTTGTTTTGGTTTATTTTGGAGTTTTTTTGCAAATATTCAAGAAAGTAAGGAGGAAAGGGATAAGTGACTTGCCATTTCCTTCTCCAACTCATTTTACAAATGATGAAACTGAGGCAAAGAAGATTAAGTGACTTACCCAGGATCATATAATTAGTCAGTATTTGAGGCCAGATTTGAACTCTGGTCTTCCTGACTACAGGACCAGCACCATCTATCTGACCACATCTTTAATCAATATCAAATTTCCTACTTTTTTTGGAGGAGGGGGTAAATAGGTGGAAGATGTAATAGATGTAATTGGGAAATATTTGATGAAATAAATAAAAAATAGAAATAGAGTACCTCATTCAAGACTAAGTATATTTCCTTTTTTGACAGTATTATTAACATAACATATAAGAGAAATATAGTGGATATAGTTTACCTAGATTTTTACAAAACTTTTGTTAATATTTCATGATATTCTGGACACAATATAAAGATCTGGATTAAAAATACTTCAATTAGATGGATTCATAACAGCTTACATTCTTGTGTTAATAATTAGTTTGTGAATCTATTTTGTGGTACACTTTTAAAAGTTTTTTTTTTACAAATCTCTTGCATATATGGTGGTCTCATAAAATTTTCAGGTATATGTTTGTCCTTTGTTCTCAAAGAGGGCCAAAATGATATCACTATTTTAGTGTCAAATAGCAGTGTGTCTTACTGTGGTTTATCACACCAATATTAGCTCAGAATGCTCTGCCACAGGTTGGCCATAAATACACCGTATACATATGTGGATTTGATTCTCTAAATTTATGCATATCACATTTCCTTTGAGTTACTTCAATTCTTCTTTGTTCATAGATCACAGCATCTTCTCTGATGAGGGCACACCATGCTGGACTTTCTCTGTGCCAGTGTCTCCCATGTCACACAATCAATTCCATAACTCTTAAGAGACAGCTTAAGAATGCCTTGGTATAGGATTTTTTTTTTACCACCATGTGAACCTTTGCTCTATTTGAGCTCTCCATAAAATAGTCTTTTTGGCAAATGCGTGTTTTTGCATTTGAATAATGTGTTCAATTGAGTTGTGCTCTCTGCAGTAGAATTTGAATGCTTGGCAGTTTAGTTCAAGAAAGGACTTCAGTGTCTAGTATCTTATCCTTCCTGGTTATCTTAAGAATCTTCTTAAGACAATTAAAAAAATTCAGTTACTTGGCATGATGCTGATATACTGTCCAAGTTTCATAGGCATACAACCATGCAGTCAGTATAATGGCTTCATAGACCTTTAGTTTGGTAGTCAGTCCAAAACCTCTTCTACCCCACACTTTATTTTGGAGCCTTCCAAAATAACCTCTTAATGCCACGACCCTTTAATAGAGTTTCTCATGTTGTGGTGACCCCCCAAATCATAAAATTATTTTTGTTGCTGCTTCATAACTGTAATTTTGCTACTGTTATGAATCTATCTGATATTAAGGATGTATTTTCATTGTTACAAATTGATCATAACCTACAGGTTGAGAACCACTGATCTATAAGAATCAGTTGAAGACACTGGATATGCTTAACATGGAGACATGAAGACTCGGGGAGACATGATAGGCTGTCGTCTGGTGTGTGAGGCATTCTCATGTGAAGGAATAATGAGACTTGTTCTATATGAGTCCAGAGGGCCAATCCAATGGCAGTGAGTAGCAGTAACAGAGAGTCAAATTTAGGCTTGCTTTCAGGAAAACCTTTCTAGCAATTAGAACTTTCCAGAAGTAGAATGAAGTGACTCTAGAGATGGTAGTTCCCCTCTTCTTTGAGTTCTTCGAGGGCAGACTGGATGATCAATTCTCCATTTTATTGTGGTAGCGATCACTCTGTGTATGTGTGTGTACACATGCATGCATGTTTGCATTCATATATGTGTATGTATACACACATATATGTGTAGATATATGTGTCTATTTTAGCTCTGCATTTCTATATTGATATCTATCAAAATATATATCTATCTGGACATATTCTTATAAACAATTGTTAGATGCATGCATTCCATCCTTAGACATGAGTTTATCATTTCTATATTTCATGCCATAGTCTGGAAATACAAATCCCCTTTTCAGAAACCATCTGGTTGTCTAAGGCATTCATTTTTTGAACATATTGATGGGCTAATTCAACAAGCTAAGGATGCAGCTGCATGATGACAAATATATCTAAAAAATTATGTGCTTTTTATATAATATTATGTATCACTTCATCCAATAATGGGATCATCTTCTACAAGATTAAGTTTAGTAGATTGCAAATTCCTTGAAGAGAGCAGGCCTATTGTTCACCAAACTATTGTATTTTCCTAATTATCACTAGGGCATGGCAAAGAGTAGATAACTAATAAATCTTTGTTGTCATACTGTATAAACTTAGTGATGGTCCAATGAATGACCACTGATAGATACAATTTGACCTTCATTTGGTCAAATAACAACTGTGACTTCAGACAGCTTAGGGAATGGATTGTGAGGAGCACAGAGGAACAGTAGCTGGTAAATATGCTCTCCTACATCATGGTTATGCTAGTAAATCTCCATTTTTTCAGGTCAGTAAGCACGAATCAGATGTTGTTGCACATCGTTCTCTGTTCATATCTTTGTAGGTATTCTTGATCAAAATACAAAGGCAAGAAAAAGACACTAAACACTGAAAAAAATGCCTGACTTCAAGTCCTGACTATTTGACTATTTGTAGTAGCTATATGATCCTGGAAAAATTACTTAGCCTTTCTGAGCCTCAGTTTCTTTATAGTATAAAATGGGGATAGTTGTTTATGTGAAAAGTACTTCAATGAGTTGATCAGGAAAAGGACCTATATTCTTGAAAGTGCTATGCAAATAAAAGTGATTCTTATTTAGTTTTTTCTGTCTCTTCTCATCAAATTGCTAATGTCTACTCTATTCTAGGCTATTTAGATACAGCTGCACTGTCAATTTACCTTATTTTCAGTATTCCTCATATGGGAGATATTGTTATTCTAATTAGAATATTTCATTTTTTGTCTTTTAACAAATGTTATAATTTTGAGTCATAAGATTATGTGACGTTTATGCCATTATTTTAGTGAAAAATGTTATTATAATATCAGTTGTGATTACCAGACATAGTAAAAACACTAGTCTCCAAACCTTGCCTTTGACCATCAGACCATCTGGACTCCCAGCAAAAACAATCAGCTGAATACTAGAACTGACTCTAGGGCAGAATCATGCTTGTTGATGATTTGATTGTGAGAAAAATCAACAAAACTTCATTTCGTTAAAACCAGAGAGGACTCAGAAGCAAGCCCATCTCTTCTCTGACACAAGCCTTTGACCTTCAAGCTACCATATCTTCAGTGATAAACCATTTGTCCCAACCAGACATTACGGCATTCAACTTTTTTAGAACTCTTCCCCAGAAAATGACAATCAAATCATGATACTAGGTTACTGGAAAGGGTATGATAATTCAGTGTGGCTCCTGAAAATCCCTACGACTAAGTTACTAGCTTTCTAGGCCCCCAATTCCCTCATGCCATTCCCTTTTACCCCATACCACCCATGTTATCCTTGTCCTTTACGTGTTTATAATCTACCCTTCTATTGTGCTACATGGAATCCCATTTTCTTCTTAATAAGCCTTCCTTCGCACAAAGCCTCATGTTCCTTCCAGTTTCTTTGCAAACATAGACATTTGGTTCCTGACAGAAGATATTGTATTCATAACAACTCTCTTCATTAATAGTTGTAATTTCTCTAATGTTCCCTCCCCGCAAACACACATAGCACCAGATGAAGGATTAGGCATAGTATTTGCTCCTCACTAAAATATTGTGGAGATCACTTGGATAAGGATCAATAGAAGAGAAGTAGGAAGCATATCACAAGTAGATTATATAAGAGACCATCTCACCAAAAGAAATGGATGAAGTAAGAGTTCTGGAAACAGACCATAAACCTTACTTCGAAGCATGATAAAGTAGAGATGGGGATATCAACTGTCCAAATATCTGGAGTTCTTTCTGCCACAGTAATATAGCTAATATATAATCTACTTCATAATTATAATTTAATACTTTGAAAGGCAAAGGAAACTGTGGGAATTCTGACCAAAAAAGAGATTAATGGTTGTGGAAGTAAAAAAAAAATGGAGGCTTTAATTAGAAGGGAATATTGCATCTTAAAATTTATTATAGGGAAGGGGAGGAATTTGGGGCAAAGTTAACAGGTGACCTATATTTGGGGAAGGCGTATTTCAAATGATCCAGAACAATATGTATGTTTACATATATGTGTGTATACACACATACATATATTTGCATACACATACATATATACACACACATGTGTATGTGTGTGTTTAGGTAGGAAAAAGGAGAGCTATCTCAAGAGATCCATGTGTATGCATGGGAAATCATCAACAATTTTTAAATTTATAGGATACTGATAGGGAATTGGGCAAGGGTAGCATGGATATGAAATGAGGGACATGATATGAAAAGAAAACTTCAGGTATGTGGATATGTGGAGTTCTATGGTGAATGTTAAAGATGAGAAAAGCTGTATTTTTAGTGAAGTTGCATGATAAGAGGAAGAATAAACATGGTATAGGCTTATTGACCAAGTCAATGGATTAATAATAGAAAATGAACAAGGCAGAAGTATTGAGTACTTATTTCCTTGTATTTTCTTGATTACAGAAAATAATTGCACTAGGAAGGAAAGAAAACCAGTGGTTAACTAGGAAAAAAAAGATAAAATAGCATTTTGGATTCTTCAATGGTGTTGCAGACCAGCCATCTTCTTGGGTTGCTTAAAGAACTGGCACATCTACTCCCAAATTGATAAGTGGTCAAAGGATTTGAACAGGCAGTTTTCAGAAGATGAAATTAAAGATATCTATAAGCATAAGTAAAAATGTTCCGAATCACCAGTAATCAGAGAAAGGCAAATGAAAACAACTCTGAGGTACCACATCTCGCTGGCCAGATTGGCTAAGATGACAGAGCAGGAAAATGATAAATGCTGGAGAGGATGTGGACAAATTGGAACACTAATGGATCATTGGTGGACCTGTGAACTCATCCAGCCATTCTGGAAAGCAATATGGAACTACGGTCAAAGGGCTATAAATAAGTGCATATCCTTTGACCCAGCAATACCACTTCTAGGGTTATATCCCAAAGAGATCAGAGAAGTGGAAAGAGGACCCATATGTGCAAAAATATTTATAAAGGCTCTTTTTTGTGGTGGCAAAGAATTGGAAAATAAGAGGATGCCCATCAATTGGGAAATAACTGAACAAACTGTGGTATATGCATGTAATGTAATAATACTGTGCTATAAGAAATGAGCAGCAGTTGAACTTCATAATAACCTGTAGAAACATACAAACTGATGCTGAGTGAGAAGAGCAGAACCAGGAGAAATTTGTACACAATCAGACACAACATCTGTGTGATGACTATCTTCAATAGACTGGACTCCTGTTAGCAATGTAAGGTTATAATACAACTCCAAAAGACTCATGATTGAGATATCCACATCCAAAGAAAGAGATGTGGAGTCTGAATGTAGATTGAAACAAACTAATTGCTGTATTTCTTTTTCTTATTTTGTTTTGTTTCCTCTTTCCCAATGATCATTCCATAAGTTATAACCCTTCTTTACAAACTAATTAATGCTTAATATGAAGATAAGATGGGGGGAGGAAAGGGAGAGGGAGAAAATTTGAAACTCAAGGGACTGTGGAACTGAATGTTGTAAACTGAAAGTAAATAAATAAACCAATTTAATTTTAAAAAAGAACTGGCACATCTTATATCCCTAGGAAGATCCCATTAGTCCATGGTAGAAGTCTGACTCTTACAGTGTAGGTACAATAAGCACGGTTATTAATCAAAAACTGCATGAAAGGATAGAAAAGTCTGCTTCATCATTAGCCTGTCAAATATAACCTAAAGGAATATTAAAGATTTTGCCTTCCCATAACTTATGGATAATAATGATAACACAAACAACAACAACAACAATAACATTTATGTTCTTACTCTGTGCCAATACCAACAAATATCTACTACAGAGAAACTAAAAGGAAGAACTGTCTCTGCTGTTCTGTCCTTGAGGAGAAAAGAGGATGAAGAAAAAGTGAAGCAAGCGACTCATCATAAAACCTTTAACTTCTGCTCACTATTTCCAATCTATTCAGACTATAAGTTTTGTTTCTTCTTTTTAGAATCTATTTCTCTGCTACTCTGAAGTTGAAAATTGCATCAAATTATCTGCATTCTAAACTCCCTCAAAAATTGATAACCATTTTCATAACCTCCATGTTCCCATTTTCAAAGAACAAATTAGTTTTAAGTGTAGAGGTCCTGCCCTAAAATAGCTGAAATGTCCCTCCTAAGTTCAGTGATATGGTGGCCTATGCATTTTCAATGGCGTGGTCAATGATGGAAGGGAAAACTGTCATGACCCCTATCCTTAATTGATCCCCATAAGTTCCAAAGAACTAATAGGTAACAGTGTTAGTTGAAACTCTGATACTGCTAGGAATGTCTGATTCTTTCTTTTAAAATTAAATAATTCCTCTTCCTGGTCAAGATGGTGGTGTAGAAGCAAGAGGATGCCATGAGCTCCCTCCATAACCACCTCAAATACCTATAAAATATGACTCTAAATAAATTTTAGAGCTCCAGAACCCACAAAAGTACAGAAAAACAAAACTCCGACTGAAGGGAGCCCCGCAGGTGGGACAGGAAGGGCTCATTGCAGCTTGCTGGGAGCTGAGATTAGTCACAGCTTCAGCCCCAGGGCTGCCAGGATAAGCTATGGCTGGAGCATTAGGGAGAGTGGTTCACCAGCAGCTGTGGCTGTTTCTAAATGCTCTTGCCTTAACCTGCCTGGATCAGGATCATGGTCATGGGTGGTGGTCCTGAAGTATGTGAGCAGTGAGCCAAAGCTAGTGGGTGCCTCAGAGACAGAAGCCTCCTAATAGCTGCAGCAGCTGGGAAAACCCCAATGATTTGGTAAAAAGCTCTCCCCTCTGGAATCAGAGTTCCACAGAGCTAAAAAGTCAAGTAATTGCCTGGCAATATGAACAGGCAAAGAAAGCAATGTAAACACAGCAACCCAACTTTAGATTACCTTTCGTGGGACAAAAAGGATCAAAGCATGGATCAGGAAGAAGACAACACAGTCAGAATTATGATACTAAAAGCTTCCAAGAAGAATGTAAACTGATTATAGGCCATAGAGGAGATTAAGAAGGATTTTGAAAAACAAATGAGAGAAGCAGAGGAAAAATTGGGAAGAGAAATGAGAATGATGCAAGAAAATCATGAAAAAGAGTCAACAACCTGGCAGAATAACATATCGCCATAAAAACAGATTAACTCAAATGTCAAAAGAGGCACAAAAAGCCAGTGAATAGAAGAATGCCTTAAAAAATAAAATTTACCAGACAGAAAAAAGAATCTCAAAAGCTCTCTGAAGAGAATAATTCCTTCAGAAGTAGAGTGGAGGAAATGGAAGAAAATGACTTTATGAGAAATCAAGATAGTATTAAATGGATACAAACAGATGAAAAAATAGAAGGCAATGTAAAATATCTCACTGAAAATAACACTGACCTGTAAAATAGATCCAGGAGAGACAATTTAAAAAAATTATTGGACTACCTGAAAGCTATGATCAGAAAAAAACCTAGAAAGCATCCTTCAATAAATTCTCATGGAAAATTACTCTTATATTCTGGAACCAGAGGGCAAAATAGAAATTGATAGAATTCACTAATCACATGTTGAAAAAGATCCCAAAAAGAAAACTCTTAGCTATGTTATAGCAAAGTTCCAGAGTTGTTTCAAGAAGAAACAATTTGAATAGTGTGGAAACACAATCAGGATAACCAAAGATCTAGCAGTTTCTACATTAAGGGATTAAAGGGCCTGGAATATGATATTCTGGAGATCAAGGGAGCTAGGATTAAAACCAAGAATCACCTATCCAGAAAAATTGAGTATAATGTTCCATGGGGAAAATATGGTCATTGAATGAGGTAAAGGACTTCCAAGCATTCTTGATAAAAAAAAAACCAGAACTGAATAGAAAATTTGACATTCAAATACAAGAACCACAAGAAGCTAAACATGGAAAAGAATTCATAAGGAACGTATCAAAATTGAACTATTTACATGCTGTATCAGCAATCAGTTTAGCAGATACTTAGCATTTAGTAACTTAGGGCTAAGTATGGAAGGACCTGGTTGTAACATCAATCAGTTTAGCAGATACTTAATACTTAGTAACTTAGGGCTAAGTATGGAAGGTGCAAGTCCTGTCCACTGTTGAGAAGGTGTGAACTCCCCTTTTGACATGGAATAAGGATATTGAGTGACAGGAGGCCAGTGCTGTATATAAAGAAGAATTCTAAAGACAGAGAGACAGAATTGGAATTTTCCTGTTGGAGGAAGCATGATTGTCTCAGCCTCTGGGAGCTGAAGAAGTAAGTTAGAGGTTTCTTGTGTGTGTGTGTGTGTGTGTGTGTGTGTGTGTGTGTGTGTGTGAGAGAGAGAGAGAGAAAGAGAGAGAGAGAGAGAGCCACAGAGAGACACAGAGAGACAGAGACAAAAGAGAGACAGAGACAGGAGACAGAGACAGAGACAGAGAGACAGAGAGAGTCAGAGAGAGACAGAGAGAGAGTTTCTCTCCCAGCATCTGGAAGATGACTGAGAATTGAGATGGAGTTTTCCTGAAACCAGAATCTGGTGAAGGCCACCCAGAAGGATGATATTCCTTCTGGGTCCCAGGGCCAGCTAAACTGCTGGAGGACTAAAGAAGCATGATGGGGATAAGACTTTGTTTGTTCACGGCCTGATTGATTCTTGAGTTCCAGGCAAGAGAAGTGGTGAAGGGTTTGAGATGTGCTGGACCCTGTGAACTTCAGTGTGTGCCAGGGACTGCCCTGAGGACTGAACAAGGACCTGGGAGCTATCTGCCTCTGAGGAATGGTCAAGAACCTGGCAGCTGTCCACTTCTGTAGGGAGCTGGGACCATGGAAAGGGATCCAGGGAATCAGAGAGACCACCCAGAGTCAAGATGAAGAAAAGACCTCCCCTTGGATGAAACTGAGGTTTGCTAGACTCCAAGGGGTGGAGGTTTTCTAATGTGGTTTTCTTACCACTGTACTAGTGATTAATGATATGTAGTAATTGAGAGTCTAGCTTAGGGACTGACTGCTAGATGAATAACTGATTGAATTAATAGGTGCCCCATGAGTGGAAGTTTGATTATTGTATTGTGATTGATTAAGTTAATGGTTGCTCCATGAGTGGAAGATTGATATATTGTAAATTGATTGAATAATTAAGTGAGAAGGATTTCCCCCTTAGGGAAACCAGATGATTATTCTTTTATTCCTTGTTCTAAATATTGTGGCCACTGTAGTGAAAACTGTGTGGCCATTCTAATGTTAAGCTGTTTTGGACACTGTATTATGACTTTTAGTGATAAGATGTAATGTTGTGAATATTATATTGTGACATATTGTGAATGTTTTCTTTGATTTTTAATGGAATAAACAGAGTGTTCACTATTACTGTGTAATCTAAACCTTTAAAGATGTTCACAGTAGCATTCTTTTGGGAATCTGCTGGTGCATGGTGTTACACATGCCAACATGGAAAAACGATAATTGTAACTTATGAAACTTTTCTCAGTATGAGGATATGTGAAGGGAATATAAATGTGTATATGTACATATAAATAAATATATATATACACACACACGTATATATATGCATGTATGTGTGTATGTGTGTACGTATATGTATGTATGTATGCATGCCCACATGTCTACATAAGAGGTTATATATGTGTATGAATATATATGTGAGTGTATGTATATATGTGAACATAGACAGGGGACACAGGATCAATTGAATAGGAAGGGATAACATTTTAAATGGTCAAATTGAGATGTGAAAGAAGAATAGAATGAGAGGACACAGGGAGAGCCAGAATGGGGTTAATCATCTAAATAGAAGAGGCAAGGGATAACTGTTACAATGGAAGGGAAGTACAGGAAGGCAAAAGGGAATGGGCCAACCTTACTCTCATTGAATTTGCCTTAGGGAAGGAAGGACATACACTCTAATTGGGGATTTTGCCCTACAGGAGAGTAGGGGGATGGGGATGAGAGGGGGGATGATGGAGGGGAGGGCAGATTT
>JAQQSW010009987.1:0-13102 GCA_028646575.1 Pseudocheirus occidentalis | reverse complement strand
TTTGTACAAACGGGTCCTTCTCCCACTTGTATGATCTCCTTGGGATACAGCCCTGGAAGTGGTATTGCTGGGCAAAAGGGAATGCACATTTTTATAGCCCTTTGGGCATAATTCCAAATTGCTCTCCAGAATGGTTGGATCAGTTCAGAACTCTACCAAAAATGCATCAGTGTTCCAATTTTTCCACATCTTCTCTGGCATTTATTATTTTCCCGTTTTGTCATGTTAGACAATATGACCGGTGAGATGTGGTACAAAGAGTTGTTTTGATTAGCATTTCTCTAATCAATACTGATTTATAGCATTTTTCATATGATTATAGATATAATATTTATTTCCTTCCTCTGAAAACTGCCTGTTCATATCTTTTACCATTTATCAATTGGGGAATGACTTGTATTCTTATAAATTTGATTCAGTTCTCTGTATATTTTAGAAATGAGTCCTTTATCAGAGACACTTGTAAAAATCCTTTCCCAATTTTCTGTTTCCCTCCTAATCTTGATTACGTTGATTTTGTTAAAAAAAAAACTTTTCTATTTAATGTAATCACAATTATCCATTTTGCATTTTGTAATGCTCTCTATCTCTTGTTCGGTCATAAATTCTTCCCTTCTCCATAAATTTGACAGATAAGGTATTCCTTGCTCTCCCAGATTGCTTATAATGCCAGCCTCTATATCTAAATTGTGAACCGATTTTGACTTTATTTCGGTATATGGTATAAGATATTGGCCCGGTTTCTTTCTGTCATAAATATTTCCAGTTTTCCCAGCAGTTTTTGTCATGTAGTAATTGTTATCCCAAGAATGGGATCTTTCAACTCTAAATTTCTAAATCTTTCACCAATCTCCATTATCAACTATCTTTCTTTCTTCTCTTGCCCTCACTGTGCATTCAATTTTTACTCCTTCATTATCTGCTTATATAACTTTGACTCTTTCCTCTCTCATACCTCCCATCCCCAGATTGTGTATCTAAATTCTCTTATATTGAAAAATTTGGGAAATCATTGTTATCACAAATGCTATTAGGAAAACAACTTTTAAAAATCTGGATGTTGTCAGATTATTAATTGAGCTTTTTGAAAAATGTGATAAAATAGATATTTGAAAACTGTTCAATGTTTACTGGGTATAAAACAAATAATAAGAATGTTTTCTATGAAAAAGAGTGAGTTTTCATTTGAAAACTTTTGGCTATCACTTATAAAAAATTATGAAAATGTATAAGGTAGTTTAAAGATATAACTTTATACATTAATATAAGTCAACTATCAAGTATTTGCGGCATGCCTGAAATCCCAGAATGTGTTTGGTTTGAATTTATAAGTAAATGATAAATGAAATGTAACTGTTAGGGAAACATGAAGAAATTAATAATATTCAAGCCCTAAGCAATGGTTAGTGAAATTTTGCTATTTAAGGTAAGGACTTTTAGGACTATAACTTGGCATTATTTTTTGAGTTTTGATAATAAAGATAGTTGTGGGAATTAAAGAAAATGGTGTCTGCTGCAATCCAAGAACTGCTACAAGAGGATGTCTGTCCCTGGGAAAAGTTGAGGGGATAGCATTGGCATGGCCTAAGGTTAGAGTCTCTTGACTCTGTTTTCCCATTGTGCAGTTTTCTTTCTGAAGAAGAAATTTCCCCAACTGCTTAATCCTGAGCTTGGCTTTTGATACCCTGTGATGGCGTGATTGGCTGCCAGACATGACTTTTGTCTGGAATCCAAACAGAGCTAAGGGAGTTTTTCCCTTTGTTATGGTATATGTCAGGTTAGCCTGTGGCACTGAGGGGATAATTCTTGACATTTTCTTAAGTACGTCCCTCATTTTCCTTTCATAGTAAATTTCAATAATCAGGGCAGGTATGCAGTAATGCTTTCTAAGTACAATGCTAAAATTATTGATTAATAGATTGATACTGGGACATCTCGAGATAACATAACAGAATTCAAATATGAAAAATCTCACAATTTTAAACTTTTTGTGGTCAAATTATTATTTAGGGATGATATGCTCCTAAAGTGTGACCTAGAGAAATTAATATGAGAAAGATATAAAAGTTTTCTAATTAAATGGAATAGTAAATTTTGAGAAAACAACAGGCTTAGAATGTTTTCTTTAAGAACTAAATATATGTGTATGATTGGCTTCCAAATATATCTAGTATAGGAATTCAGGCTTTGAGTATGTTTTAGTAATAAGTTCTCAAGATTGGATTAAGGATTTTACATTGTAATTTTAATTGTACTGATAATTGTAAAAAAAAAAGTGAAAATTATTTCCCCAATTTTAAAGTATCTGTCTGATAATTTTAAAAGAAAGAAGGGTTCATTTTACAGTTAGATACTAGTGATTTTTTTAATTTTTAGATTCTTATGTAAGGTACAGGGTTTAGGTAAAGAAAGAAACAGGAAGTAGTGTGTGAAAACTGAAATTCTCTAAAGTTTCAGGTGAATTGTGGCTTCCTAATTTGATGTTCTTCTTAAAGCTTCTTTGGTAATAGGATTAGCTCCATAAAACTTGAGCTGGCTTTCTCTCATGAACTAGTTAGTGTAAAACCAGATTTAGAAAGTTGTGCTAATTTCCATTAAGTCTTGCTACTGGTAGATTTTTAGAATTATCTAGGACTCTCTACAAATGAATTATCTAGGAATCTCTGCAAATGATTTGGAACTAGAGAAGCAGAGTCCCCTTTCAGAGCTGCTCTGAGAATGAGGTCTATTACAGAATGCCCAAGAGAAGATTATTTTTAGGGACCAGAAAACTACATGGGATATTTGGGAATCAGGACAAGATGAAATGATTAGGTGGACATTGGGAGTGGGTTATTAGTATATAAGGAAATTTGATTTAATGTTATTTAATATTAATGATCATTGCTTTATTTCTTTGGCTTTTTGTTTCCTGGTGCTTGCTGAGTTTCCTTGGTTACCTTGGTGACATGTAAATTTCCCTCTCTCAAAATTAGTCCATCATGAGCTCTCTACATTGAGTGATCTAAAGTCTGACTTGTGTAATTGTGATTATGAATATATGACAAACTTCATAGATTTGCCTTATGGAGAAATGATTCACTTGGAGAGTAGGCTGACCTCTCTCCCAATGAATCAAAAGGAGGAACTGAGGGAATTGAGTGAACCATGTTGACTCCATCTTGTGATTCAATTCTGGATCTAGTTCAGCTCCTTTTCTATTCAATTATGGATCTAGTCCAAATTCTGTCTTCTGAGAAAAACTTTATTCAATTATAGGAACTGTAAAAACAAAACAACCCCCCCCCAAACCACCCTTTATTGCATTGTTTGAAACTAGCCCTGCATGGACCACCTCTACCTGTTGTTTAGAGACCCTTAACTAAGGGACCTAGGTTATGTTGACCAGAAACTCAGTCAGATCCAAAGATTGATGCAAGTTTTCTCACAATTACACATCACAAGAAACTCACTTCTTATCTGAAAACTGGCCCCTCCAGGTTCTTTTGATTGAATAGACACTTACGGGGAGTGGGGCACCTCATTTTTTTCTGATTTCAGGGAATTTTACCTGTTTCCTCTCTCCCTTTGAACTTGGAAAGTCGCTAGCTTTCCTCCAATCAGAAAGTGGATTACCTAATCCTGTATCCTGGTTAACTGATTTCTTTCAATTAATTGGTTTTATTTGAGTACTTGTTTTTAATGCATAAAAATCTGTCTCCCTGAGTATTCTAGGTTCAGTGTCAAAGTTGAGGAGTCCTGGTCCCGTTTGTTGGCATACATTGCTTAATAAATCAATATGCTCGAAGCCTGAACTTTTATTTCTTTAGTCATTTCACCTTTCATCCAACACAACCCATGTTCTTCATCCATCAAATGATTAGATTGTCTCTGAGGCCCCTTTCAACACTAAATCCCATTCCAATATGGCTTGTGTGAACACTGTATAAGGACAGCCATGCCAAATGCAAAGAACTTCGTTACCAAGAGGTTACCCATAAGGTGACAAATTGTTTGGTCACACCAAGTCATGACAATTGATGTGTATAAGCTCTGGGAATCCCCTTGAATCTTTCCACTTGATCTGGCATTCACCTGAGACCATAAGCCTTCTGTTATCACTATGCCCAAATGGCTGTTACCCTTAACCTAGCCCAGCCCTCCATTGTCTGTTATCTCCAGGTAGCCTTCAGCTACTCCCCCTCCTAAATCCCATTCTCTTAGTTCCTGGCATCAACCTCTAGTCACATCAGTCCTATCAAGATCCTCCACAGACTCCTCCTCAGGATCCCCCCTACACACTTTGTCCCATCACCCCAGACTACTTGCCACCCCTCGATCCCTCCCACAGTCTTTCTGTATATAAGTTCCATCTTGTCTCCATGAAGGTGCTCAGATTCAATCTGACCCATTACAAATGTTCAGTTTTCCTAAGAGTTTACCCAATATGGCGGATCTTTAACAAACTTTGTTTTTCTTTGGCTGAAAGAAGGCTTCGGTCAAATTCATTTGGGCAGGATATGGTATGACTCTATTTCAGGGTCCCAGTATCCCTAAACCTCAACATAATCAGCTGAGGCCCTGAAGTGTCATATCTTCTATCAGTGAAGTTATCTTGATGTACTAAACTAAATTTAGTTGTTGTTTTTTTTTTCTTTTTTACTTTTTTATGTGACCCTCATCTCCCTAAATAGATGGACAGGGCACTGAAGGCAAAATCATACATTCTATTCATTTGCATCCCCAACAAAATCTAGCACAGTACTGGGCAAAGAGGACATTCTCAATGTTTGTAAAGTTTATGGATTTCTCTACTTTAAAAAATATACTAAAATAATATTAATACGTCTATTCAATTATATAATGCAGTTTCTAGGATCACAGAAGTAGAGTCAGAAGAAGCACTAAAGTTTTGCCCCTAGAAGGGACCTGGTCCAATATCCACACCTTACAGATGAGGAGACTGAGGCTTAGAAAGCTTATGTGACTTGTACAAGTTCATACAGGTAATGTGTGGCAGAAATGGTTCTTCTGTCTACATATGCAACAGTCCAGAAAACATTAAACACAAAAGAATAATAGCAGGATAGAGACTTGTCCTAAGACTGTTACTATCGTAACTACATCAAAACAGGTTAGAACAATGAGATGATGATTATGATGATAATAATGACATTACTAACAGCTGACATTTATGTCTTCCTTCAAGGCTTGAAAATATACAAGCACATGCAATACACATAATATTTTCCTCATTTTAAAGGACAGGAATTCGAGACCAAAAGAGATTAAATGATTTTCCTTGAGTTACACAATAACTAGGCTATCTGATGGTGAGACTCTAATGTGGGACTCTCAGCTCAGCATTGGATCTACTACTGCCCATCTCAGTAACCTGAGTAGCAGTTCTACACATTTCAGACTATCTTGGGCAGTTTTATGGTCATTCGTTTCATGTATGCTAATTTTACAATGAGAACATCAATTTCTAATTCAAATTACTTATAAATAGAGACTTTGGACGTCATTTATTTTATGGTTCAGTGAATAAACTCCTGGAATTTTGAGTCAAAAAAGGATGGATTTGACTTTTGGCTTGGTCACTTGCTATCTTTGACCTTGAGTACATGATGTCCTCTCACTATAAAATGTGAGGTGAACTTGACATTGTTTTCTCTCTCTGAAAGCCTAAAATGTTTTGATCACTCCCAATGCAGAAAACCCTTTTAACATAATCATAATTAATAACATCATTAGTCCATCTGAATATTTCAATAACCCTAAGAGGAAAGTACAAGTATGACTAGTCCCAGTTTACAAATGAACAGTCTCAGAGAAGTTATCACTTGCCGAGAATCACACAGCTAATTGGTGTCAGAGGGGGGATTTGAACCCAGCTCTAGCTCTTCCTGACTCCAAATCTAGGGCTCTACTTTCTGTCATGATGTCTCTCATATATCTGGATCATGGAGTTAGAAGGGATCGGGGTGGGGATGGAAGTTTACTTCATACAATTTGTACCTAAATAGTAATTCCCTCTCTAACTTCACCAGCAAGCATTAAATCCCCAAGTCAGCCCCATTCAGGAATGTCTTGAGGACCTCTGCTTAATTGTAAAGTCAATCTCTCACAAGCAGCATGGGTATAATTTTATTTTTTTTCTTACATTAAGTCAATTTCTGCCTCTCTATAACTTCCCCTCATCGTTCCTATTCCTCCCCTCCAGGGCCGAGTCGAACATCCCTGACAGATGGCCATCTATCCTTGGCGTGAGGATAGGGAATGCGCTAATGTGCAGGGCTGCCTGTCCTATTTATGGAAAGCTGCTACTGAGCCAAAATATGCCACCCTGATACTGCCCCTCATTGCTTCCAGTTCTATAATCTGGAGTATTTTTTAAAAAGGGTCTAATTCCTCTTTTGCATGATAGTTCTTTGAATGCCCAAGGAAAGATGTGAGGTTCCCTAACTATTCTATTCCAGGCTAAATACTCCCTGTTTTTTCAACTGTTACTCCTCCCATTATGGTATTCCTCAGGTCCCCGACAAATGTGCTAAATTTAGTGACAAATGCCATGCAAAATGTCCTATCCAGACTATAACACAGTAGTGTAGATATGGACTTGAAAAGAGGAAGTATGACAGAACTTTCACTTCCTTGACCTAGACATTGACTAGATTTCTTTCTCAAAAACCAAGCCTTAAACCCAATTCACTCTGGATCTCATGGCTTGGACAATAGGTCCCTGCCCTGACCAAGCATCACTTAATGGTTATTTTTTGGGCCCACCTGGCTCAGAGTGAAAGTTAATAGTAACTGTTTCTCTTTTGGCCAGCAACCCTAAGGATCTTCCCCTCCTAGTTTGATGGGGATTTTTGTTTGTTTCTTGTCTTTTATCAAAGGGGCCATTCCTTTACTTGCTTCTTAAAGAGGCTTATTCACTAAATGGGTGTTACCTCACTCGAAGTAAGAACTTGAAAAGACTTAGCTTTAAAAGGCTAAGGTCTCCCACTTCATCCTGGGCCATTTCCAATTGTCCTGATCTATATATGACCACTGAATCCAGATGGCTCTGAAGGAGAAAGTGAAACACAGCCTTCCCTCACTCAAATCAAATTCATTTGTAAGACATCATCAACCTGATGTCATGATCCTCTTCGAAAATGAAGCACAAATCTAACTGCTTTAATAATACTGGTCACAATTCTGTTAGTGTTTTAGCAGTTCTGAGATCATGACCAATTAATACTTAAGGTCTTTTTCTTCTGTGAATGAATGGTTGCCAAATCTAGGAATGCTAAGCAGTGCTAGGGTATTGGACGAGGAGTCAGGAATTCCTAAGTTCAAATATGACCTCAGGTACTGACTAGCTGTATGACTCTGGGCAAGTCACTTAACTCCTGTTTGCCTTAGTTTCCTCATGTCATGAGGATCAAGCAAACTAATGTTAATAAAGTGTTTAGCACAGTGCCTAGTGTAAAACAGGCACTTAATAGATGTGTCCTTTCCTCCCTTCATCTGTAAAAGGGAGATACTAACAACTATCTCTCAGCCTTGCTGTGTGAAGAAATAAATTAAATTATGATATTGTAAAGTGCTTTGTAAACCTTAAAGCACGAATTAAATGCTACCAGCTAGTACTATTACTACTACTACGACCACCACCACCACCACCACTTCCATCAACACTACTACTTCGACCACCACCAATATCACTACCACCACTACCACTACTACCACCACCACTACCACTGCTACTACTATTATTAATACTACTGCTACCACCACCACCACCACCACTACCACCACAGCCACTACCAAGGTTTCTCTCTTATCTGGGATTTGTATTCTTATATTTTTCTGAACCAAAATGCATAACATTTGCTTTTAGCCCCATTAAATCTAATCTTATTGGTTTTCTGTCCATATTCCAGCCCATTGAGGCCATTCAAGCTCATTAAGGTCATGTCTAGCCTAACATACTGGCTGTAAATTCAATTTTTATTGTCAAGTTTACACTGGCTAAACACATCATCAAGTAGTTAGTATAAATACTGAGCTAGACAGTACCAAGGCCATTCATTATATTAATTATTAGAGTGTAGTTTCCGCAAGTCAAAGACCGTGTTTTATTCACCTCTCAGTATCTCTCCCCAGTTCTGGTATTTGCTTCCCTATCCCTAGTACAGATCCCAGCACTTCCAGGTCTATCACAGCACTTTCCGGAGAATGCACTTCATGCAATTTTTTAGAATGAAATCCTTTCCTTTGCCATTTTGCATTGTTTACAAATAGTATGAAAACAGTTGTGTGTATACATGCATACATCATACATGATACATACATACATACTACACACCTATACAAATATAAAAACAAGCAAAACATTTCTTCAAGAATTCTTTAGCAATCCTTATGAGGCAACTAGGTACTGAAGTGAATAGAATACTGGGTCTGGAGTTAAGGATATCTACCTGAGTTCAAATTAATCTCAGACACTTACTAGCCGTATAACCCTGGGTAAGTCATTTAACCCTGTTTGCCTCAATTTCCTCATCTGTAAAATGGGGATAATAACAACACCTGCTTCACAGAGCCATTGTAAGCATCAAATGAGATAATACTTGTAAACAGTGCGTGGCACATATTAGGCAGCTAATAAATTCTTATTCCCTTCCTCTCTCCTCCAATAGAACATAAGCTTCCCAAAAGCATGGACTAGTTCAGATTTTTTTTCCCATTATTCTCACTAGCTTAGTTTTTAACTAGATATTAACTATTATAATTAGAGATTAACTGGCTTTTAGCTAGATCATTCTCACTGCTTAGCACAGTGTCTGGCATACAGGAGGCACTTAATAAATGCCTATCAAACGAATGAATACTATGATTATTATTATAATGTGAGTATAAAATCATGAGATT
Source organism: Pseudocheirus occidentalis (assembly GCA_028646575.1). NCBI lineage: Eukaryota > Metazoa > Chordata > Mammalia > Diprotodontia > Pseudocheiridae > Pseudocheirus > Pseudocheirus occidentalis. The sequence continues at coordinate 4,198 of JAQQSW010009987.1, read as the reverse complement.
GATTTCCCATGTAGCTTAAGTCATTTTCATTACTTGATGATCACACTATGGATTTAAAAGCAGTATTTGATTTTTTCGTCCTTTGTTTCTTTTAGCTTATTTAGTGTTCAATTTCACCCCCTCCCCTACTTGAGAGTGTACAGGTATATGTAATAGATTGTATATTCTAAGGAAGGAAGAAAGGGAGGAAGTCAGACTGGAAGGTAAAAAACACTAATTAAATACCTACTGTGTGCCAGGCATGCTGAGTACTTTAAATATATTATTTCACTTGATCCACACAATGATCCTGAGAAGTTAGATATAATTATCTCCATTTTACAGTTGAGGAAACTGAGGCAAACAGGGGTTAAGTGACCTACCCAAGGTTATACAATTAGTACTTCTCTGGTGTCACATTTGAACTCCGATCTTCCTGACTCCAGTCCCAGAATTCTATCCACTGAACCACCAGCTGCCTCAAAGGGCAGGTGATGAGGAATAATTAAGACTTGTTCATTATCAGAAATAAAGTCTCTAGAGGAAAATATTGCTTAACTCCTAAACTTGTGCTTAAATAACCAGATTTAAGCCCTCCACAGTAATAAGAGTATGCATAAATACATACACACATTTACATATATGTATGTATGTACATACGTATGTATATTGTATTTGTCCTTTGTTTTCGATGAGGACCATGGCATCGGGGAAACGATGACATGACTTGCAGTTGACCTGGATTTAAGTGAGGCAGGGCAGTGAAAGGCTCACTTTCTCCTTCAGAGCCATCTGGATCCAGTGACCAGATACTCATCAGGATGACCCAGGATCCAATGGGACACCCTAAGTGAGTACTTGCAAAGGTGTGTATATATACATATAGATGTACACACAGAGACACACTTAGATGTATTATAGCATATAAAGGTTTTCAAAGCATCTTATGTTATCAATTTATAATTTATTATCTCAGTTTGTCCTTACAGAAACCCTGGGAGTAAGGTCCTATTTCTATCCCAATTGCAAAAATGAGAAAACTGAAATGAAGAGAGGCCCACTGACCTGCCCGGGGCACCCAGCTAGGGACTGTCTCAGGCCAGACTTGAATTAGGGTTTTCTGCCCCCAGGTCCATTGTACTATGTGCTTTATCTCCTAGCCACTTCAATTTGATTCTATTGTATGATTCCTCCCTTATTTGATATCTACATTCCAACCAAATTGGGTTACTCTGCTGCATTTTCCTATCCTTCCCATCCCTTTGCTCAAGGAGTTCCCTGTGCCTGCTGTCTTCTCTCCCCATCCTCACCTATTGAAATTCCTGCCCAGTCTTTATTTGTTTACTTCTTTTTTATAACAAACATTCATTAAGCACCTGTATTGCTGAAGCACTGTGCCAGGACAGAGAAACACAACAAATAAAATAAATGCAGCCTTTACTGTCAGGTAGCACTTCCATTCTCTATGGAGCATGCATATGAATAGGTTGAGGGTAAAAAAAAGAACTATTAACTGAATTACTTGTGGAGCAGTCTGGAAAGATGGCCCAAAGTGGCTAAAGCTTGTAGGCCCTTTACTAAGGGAAATCAGCTGTAGTAGCAGATCTGGGGATGAGATACCAATGTGGCTCTAAAACACCTGAATTTCCAGTTTCATTATCAATTCTGGCTTAAATGGAGTTTCTCAAGTTCACAACCTAACCTAGCAAGTCCAACTCAAATGCCATTTGTTCCATAAAGTCTACTCTGATCCCTTCAAAGTTGTAATGATCTTTCTTAAGCTCGCACATATAATTTTGCTTTAGACCTCTTATGAACTTAACAAATCATATTGTATATGATTTTGATGTGTTCAGGTTTTATCTTCCACTTAGGCTGTAGGCTCTCTAAGAGCGGAGACTTTGTCTTACCTAAATCCTCCCTCTCCCCTCTCCCCGTACCATGCCCACATCACACCACAGGGCTCTGCATGTAGTAGGTACTTAATACATTTGTGATTTTACATGTTGATGATGAACAACTTCACTTTTTAGACATTGCTACTGAGAAAATCAACCATCTAGATACTTACATGAATACCAGCTGTTCCCAATGCCTTAATTCCTTCTGTTCTGCCACATTTCTCTCCAGTTCATCATTCAGATTTTGCTTCATGTTTTGGAGATAATCTTGATTCTTGCTCCTTTCTTCCCCCTCAAGCTGCTCAGTGTGGATCTCCATGTCTTTGCTGTGTTCTTCTAGGATCTGCTGCAAGAAGAGCCAGGGCACGTTGAGTTTGAGCAGTTCTTGAGTCATCACCCCATTCTGGATGCGTCTCAGCTCATCGGTCACTTTCTTTGTAAGCCCTTGTTTTAGGGTCTTCAGTTCTTCCAGTGCATCAAGGTCAAGCCTTTCAACCAGTTCTTCCAATGCGGCATTGTGGTCAGATACCATGGTCTGCCAGTGGATCAAGTAATGGCTAACTTCTCCAGAGGTTCTAATAGCATCCCTCATAGAAAGTTGTTCCTTCCGCAGTTCTTTTTGCTGGTGTGTTTGAAAAGAGAAATAATAATAACAATGTTAAAAATCTGTTAAATTTCTTCTACTTATCATGTAACTTTCCGTCTTCCTGGTTTTTCTTTGACATATCTTAGCACTTTCCCTATAATTCTGTTCTGCTACTAGGGGAAGGGAACCTGTGGCCTCAAGGCCACATGTGGCCCTCTAGATCCTCAAGTATAGTCCTTTGACTGAATCCAAACTTCACAGCACAAATTCCCTTAATAAAAGGATTTGTTCTGTAAAACTTGGACTCAATCAAAAGATTGCACTTGAGGAACTAGAAGGCCATATATGGGCCTAGGGGCCACAGGTTCCCTACCCCTGTAGACTACAATATCCTTGAGGACGAGTGTAACTTTTATATTTCCTATAGCACAAAGCTTTTGAGGTCAAAGTCAAGGAGGTCAACCATAAACTCTTGATGGTATATTTCTTATGGCTATTCTCAAGAGACAGGAGTGTGGACTAAAGGAATTATGGGTCACACCCAGCACGACAATGTTTCTTGTCTCATGAAAATTTCTTTGGCGAAATTCTGAATTATGATGATACTATCAATCACTTTGATGAAGGGTCCACCATGTCCCAAGAACTATCCTAGATATTAATGGTTACGAACTACCTTTGCCCTCAAGATACTACAAATCATTAACAGGAAAAAAAAAATGACCAACATTTATTCTTGCATGTGTGTATAGTGTGATGTCCATCTTATGAAGGCATGTAGTTTCTCTTATTAACAGAATCATAAAATTTTAGAATTGGGGAACAAAGGCAAGATGGCATCATAGAAGCAGCAAAACTCCACAGCTCCCCTCATAACCACCTCAAATATATATAAAATATGACTCTAAACAAATTTTAGATCTCCAGAACCCACAAAAGTACAGAGAAACAAAGTTCCCACTGAAGGCAGCCTGGCAGGCAGATGGAAAGGGGTTCATTGCAGCACTCTGGGAGCCCAGACCAGCACCACATGAACCTTTGGCTGTAGCCCAAGGGCAGCTAAAGACAAACCATGGCTGGAATGTTCAGGAGAATGGATCACTGGCAGCTGTGGCAATTTCTAGAATTATCAACCCATAAGACCCAAGGACAAAGGGAAAGGTTAGTGGAGCGCACCTAAATTTGGGGGAGAGGGTCTGGCCAACTTCCCCAGAGCTAGAAGCACCTGAAGTGGTGTCCCTGCAGCCATCTCCACATGGCTGCTTCAGAGCTCCCGGCCTACAGATTGCAGGGGGACCAAGCAATCATTCAGAAGCTAAGTGCTCTTGCCTTGAGCTGCCTGAATAGGGATCGCAGTCTTGGGGTAGTGGTCCTGAGGTGCATGACCAGTGAGCCAAAGCTGGTGGGAGTTGAAGAGACAGTGGCCTCCTAATAGCTCTGGCAGCTGCAAAACCCCCAGTGATTTGGAACAGAGCTCTTCCCTCTGAAAGCAGAGTTCTACAGAGCTCAAAAGCCAAGTAATTGATTGACAACATGAGCAGACAAAGAAAGCAAAGCAAGCCCAGCAATCCAACTTTAGGTTCCTTTTTTGGGGACAAAAAGGATCAAAGCATGGAACAGGAAGAAGACAACACAATCAGAACTCCTGCACCAAAAGTTTCAAGAAAAATGGAAAATGGTTGCAGGCCACAGAGGAGCTTAAGAAGGATTTTGAAAACCAAATAAGAGAAGT
>JAQQSW010009986.1:0-13102 GCA_028646575.1 Pseudocheirus occidentalis | reverse complement strand
CATCACCATCATCACCATCATCACCATCATCATCATCACCATCATCATCACCATCACCATCATCATCCTAATCACTAGTATTTATATGGCATATTAAAGTTTGCAAGATTTTACAAATATTATCGCATTTAATCCTCACAACCACTCTGAGAGGTAGATGCTATTTTTTTATACCCATTTTACTGAAGAAGAAATTGAGGCAAACAGGTGACTGGCCCAGGGTCACACAGCTAGTAAGGTTTTGAGGCCAAATTTGAACTCAAGTCTTCCTTACTCCAGGTTCAGCGATGTATCCATTGCTCTGCTTAGCAGCCTGCAGGCATTGGAATTAAGTAAACAAAAGGCACCTTCAGATACAGAAAGGGCTCTGAGGTTGTTGTTCTCTAAAAAGACACTGAGAACAACTATTCATGTCCTTGTTTAAGTCTGCCAGAGAGGATCCACCCAATGTGCTGGGAGGAGGTGGGGTCCTCAGTTTCTGAATTTCTCTTGAAACGGAGAGGATTCCAATGGAACCCATGATTTGTCCTTCCATTACTCCTCTTTCTCATCACAAGTGGCTTATTTTTAAAAATCGATATCTTAGATAAAGGCATAGACAACATGCTCCTCAAATTTGAAGATGACACTGAGCCAGGAGGTACAACTAACATACAGACATGACAGAATCAGGACCCAAAATGATCTTGAGAGGCCAAAGCATTGCACTTAATTTATTAAGATGAAATTCAATAGGAATAAATGCTTTATACTTGGGTTCAAAAAGTCAGCTCCACAGGTACGCAGTGGAGATGCATGGTTAGATATTCGCTTGTCTGAAAAAAGATCTAAGTGTTCTCAAGGATTGAGAGTTCAGTATAGGTCAGCAGGATGATATGGCAAGTAAACAAAGCTAAGGCCATTTTGATCAGCATGAAGAGAAGCTTCAAGGAATGAGGAGGCAATGGTCCCTCAGTCAAACCTTACCAGGAGTACTGGGTTCAGTTATAGGTGCCAGAGCTAAAGAACACTGATCAGCTACTGTGTGTCCAGAGAAGGGCAACCACAATGGTAAAGGGCCCTGAGTTCATGTTGTATTAGAATCACCTATACAAACACAGGACGCTTAGCCTGGAGAACAGAAGTGGGGAAGGGGGGAGACCAGGTAGAATGGAGGCTGTCTTCAAAGATTTGGAAGCCTGACACATGAAAGAGGGATTCAACTTGTTCTGTTTTGACCCCAGAGGGCAGAAGCAGGGGAAGTGAGTGGAATGAGAGGCAAATTTAGCCTTGATATCAGGAAAGTTTCCTCATAATCCAAGCTGTCTGAAAATTGAATGGTCTGCCCTAGGGAGTGGTGGCTCCCTCTCCTTGGAAGTGTTCAAGCAGAGGCTGGATAACACCTTCATCAGGAGGGTTGTACTTTACCCTATGGGTGACGAATTGGACTAGCCACCACCGAGCTCCCCTCCAGTTGTCAAATTCTATCATTCATGCATTTCCTTTATTTTACCACTCTCTTGCGATTTCTTGCTATTTCATCAATGGTACTCCCTTCCAAGTGCTCTTAGATCCAATCAAACAGAACTAAGTGTCACATGTGGACTCCCTAGATAGAAGGTAACCTCCATGAGGCCAAATAATAAATAAGGATTTAATTAACACCTTCTATGGGCCAGCCATTGTGCTACAGCTGGGGATACAAGCAAAAAGAATGAAATGATCCCTTCTCAATGTGAGCAGCAAGATGCTTTACTTTTTCCTATTACATGCCCAGCATCTAACACAGTTCCTGGAAGACAACAGGTGCTCAATCAATGTTTATGAAGTGACTGTCTCATTTCCACAGCTCTGTCATAGTTCTTGGGTTTTCCTGAGTACTGGACAGTAGAGGGCCATATATGTCAGGGAGAAGGGTATGATTTTGTGAGACGACAGGGAGTCATTAAAAGATTTTGAGGGGAGCATTAGACAGGAGTAGATGAATAAAATTGTAACCAATGAAGACTACTTTAGCAGAAATATGAAAGGAGAAGGTCAGAAGACTTGTGAGGAAGTAATAGCCCAGGTTGGTGCTAATGGGGTCCACTCCCAGAAAATAGAAAGTCAGAAAGAAAAACAGCAAAGATCAATTAGAATCAAACACACTCAAAATTTTATAATTAACAATCCCTGTAAGTTACACTTTAGGGTGAAATAAATCTGTGCAAATTAAAGGAAAGTGCATTGCCCCGAGAATTTTGTTAGCTGGGTTCAAGTCCTTGGCAAGAATGGAGTGGGCTCTACATAAGATGTTTCGAATCTGACATCCTTTTTGGAGGAAAAGCACTGGACTCGGAACAAAAAGACCTGGGAGCCAATCTCAGTTCTCCTATTTACTAGCATAGCCCTCTGTTTCCTCTTCTGTAAAATGCAGCAGCTTTCAGAATGAATAACCTCTAAGGTCCCTTCCAATTCTAAATTCGATGATCCAATTCCATGATTCCTGCATTGTACCGATAGGCTACAAGAATCTAATCCATTCGCCCACCCTCTGTGAGCCGTCCTTTCTTCCATTTCTTTTGGCTGGAATCCCAGTATCGCTAAATTGGGCAGCTCCCTTCTCAGCCAATGGCCCCTGAGGATTTGTCCAGACACAAATCCATCTCACCAGAATGCCTTTTCAATTTGGAGCATTAAAGCTCAACTCTTTTGGAGAGGTTTCCTCATGGGCCAGAATTATTCTTTATTGCCTTTCAAAAATGTAAAGTTACAGAAATGCTAAACGGATTCTCCACAAATGATGCTGTAATAAAGTTAAATCCATTTTAGTACAAATGAAGTGTCAAAGGTTTATTAAAAATCCATCCCTTTATCAGGCCCTGTAGTAACATAAAATGAAGAGGCTTGGCAGAGACTAAGCTTATAATATCTATCCTCTGGGGTTTGTTGGGAAGCCTATCATGGGGCTGATTTTATGGCAGTCCTGAAACTAGAATGGCATTTATCTCAAAGAAATTTCTTATAAGTCAGAACACTGAGTGTATTACAAAGAGAATCACAGTGCAGAAAGCCCAGGTCATGCCCCTAGTTCTGGGGCAGCCAGAGCTGGAATGAAATACAATGGTTTGATCACAATACATAAAACTATACCTGTTTCAACATCTGTTACACGTAGCTCAGAATCAAAGCCACCACTAAGGATCTGTCTTCCACAGGAGGACCACTGCACAGCACGGACAGCTCCACTGTGAGAATAGGTGTTCAAACAGCGACCTGTGTCAATGGCATCCCACACCTTTAGGGCAAAAGACAAACAGACAGTTCTAAGTGATAAAATCTCACATTTCTTAATGTTAGTCACTTTTTTTTCCCTCACAAAAACCTCTTGGGCCAGACAATGAAAGTTTTTATAGCTCTGTTTTATGGATGAAGAAACAGGATTTAGAGATAAATGACTTTCATGAGGTCCCATAAATAGTATGAGATGGGATTCAAACCCAAGTCTCTCCTCGCTCCCAATACAGTTCTTCTCCCACTAAGCCAGGCTGAGTCCCCTGAAACAAATGACCTTTCTTTTCATAGACTTCACAGAGCACATTGCTTATACTTCTCTCTTGCAATGTATTCCTATATGTTATGGTTATCAGTGAATTACGGGTCACATCCTGCTGCTACAGATCAAGCAATGGAACACAGATTCATAACTGGAAGGAAACTCAAGAGTCATCAGGTCTGTTCCTCTTAACTTCGTAGATGAGTTACTGAATCCCAAAGTGGCTGTAACCTGCCTAAGGACAAGTAGTGCCAGAGCTGGAATTTGAACTCATGCCCTGTGATTCCAAATCCAGGGCTTTCCACTCTACCACAAATGGGGAAGTCATCTTCTGATGCAGCCTACTCTACTTTTGAACAGCTTTAGCTATTAGAAAGTCTTTTTCCCAAGTGGCACAGCAGAGAGACCACAGAGTCTCGAGTTGGAAAGACCTGAATTCAAATTTGACATCAGACACTTACTGTGTGACCCTAGGCGAGTCACTTAAACTTTGTTTGCCTGAGTTTCCTCAACTATAAAATGGGGATAACAGTACTTACATCCCAGGGCTTCTGTGAAAATGAAATGAGATAATATTGGTAAAGTATTTAACATAATACCTGGTGCACAGTACTGGTACTTAAAAAAGCTTCTTCCCTTTCTGTTCCTCCCTTTCCTCCCCTTCCCCCACCTGTAGGAAAAAGGTACTTCACTGAAACTTGAACCCCATTGCTCCTACTTGTTCTGCCCTCTGAGAAGTAAAACAAGGCTCTTCCCAATGTCAGACCTTTAAAATGAGAAGATGGTATCGTATTTTCCACCATTTCTTACCTCCCCTCCCACCTTCAATTTTCCCTTCCTCAGGCTACATGTTGCCATTGACTTCAGCTTATCCGGTCTCCAGTCCCTTAGTCATCCTTCCTAAAATGTGATTTCTTCCTAAAATGTGACTCCCATCTGCTATTTTCAGTTCTGTGTGACCAGGCCAGAGGGCACCAGGATTATTTAGCATCTCCCTCAGTACACCAGGAGAGTCACTAACAATTCTGGGCATGAAGCACTTTCTAGCTACTCCCTTCCCCCACCCCTTTCCATCCTGTACATGCTTGGGTGGTTTTTTAAACCCAAGTACAGGACATTTATTGCTGTTAGGTTTCTTCATCTCATCATATTCAGTACAGTGTTCCAGGCCACTGAGATCTTTTTGGACCCCATTTGGTTTATTCCAGCTTAAAATTATCCACAAATTTGATAAGTATGCCATTTATGGCACCATTAAAGTCATTAACGAAAATGTTGGATGCTATTAAATTAACAGTACTGAATACTATTTAAAGGTATTTATTGAGTAGTAGAGCAGATGCCGTAGGAGACCAGGTTAATATACACATTCTCTGCCATCCAAGAATTTTAGCTGTGTAATCCAAAATAGAAGAAATGTACAACAGAACTATAAATAGCTAACAGTCAAAACACAGACACATTGTACACACACACACACACACACACACACACACACACACAGAGTCCATTCTTTCTGAAAAAGAAGTTCGTTTCTAGTATCTCAGACCAATGCACACAGTGATGGGGAAAGGGAGCCCAACATATTATATGTACAAAGTGCAGGACAGATTCAGAGATTGGGTAAGAAGATAAAGGAAATAATGATTTGTGAATGAATTTTCATCAGTTTAAGAAGAAAAGTAAGCCCCAATGATGGCCAAGTCATTCATAGAATCATAGATTCAGAGCTGAAATGAACCACAAAATTCATCTAATCCAACTTCATCATTTTACAGATGAAGAAAGTAAAGTGTGTGTGTCTGTCTGTCTGTGTAGGTATAGACAGATAGATAGAGAAATAGACAGATAGATAGACAGATAGATATAGATAGACACATACATACATACATACATACATAGTGGGTGGGTATGGTTGTGTGTAGGTATGTATAGATATAGATATAGATATATAGATACATAGGTGGGTATGGTTGTGTGTGAGTGTGTCTGTGTGTATGTTTGTGTAGAGATACATACATACATACATACGTACATACGTACATACATAGTGGGTAGGTATGGTTGTGTGTTTGTGTAATGAGTAAAAATTACAAGAGACAAAGCTTCAAGGTATTAATAACCAATTTCTTAACTAGGCTAAACAATAAACAGTTAACTGACGGTCAGTGGTTTCTCTTGGCAACCAAAGACCCCAAGGGAGGCTCTGAAACACCTTAAATCAGGTATGTTCCTTCTGAGAGGGAAGCCCCCCTGACAACTGAAACTCAGTCCTGATTTGAGGAACATTTAATGAGAAGGTGGGTTAGAAATTCCCAGCCCTTCCCAATTGCCACATTGTAGGAACAGGGGGCATCAGCTGAGAATGTGGCCTGGTCATGAGTTTTGAGCTCCTTCTAGCAATCTGGGCACCCCAATCAAGTTCTCTCTGCTTTGGTTTCTCCTGCATGAGCTGAGGTTACCATAACTTCTAATGAAGGGGCGCATAATAAAGGACAGGAGTTCTTTCCCCCAGTGAAAGAACTCAGTCAGACTGGATTCTTTTTATATGCTAAATAGAAATCAAGTTTTCCAGTTGGGTGGGGTCCTCCAAGATGCCTTGAGGAGAACTGAAATGCATCTGACATTCTCTAGAATGGAAGGTACTCCTCTCTAAGCTAGCCTTTTTACAGAAAAGGGAATACTGCAAATTAGTATTAATAACCAAATGGTACAGCATTAAAAATATATATGAAATGACTTGCCCAAGGTTATGCAAACAATAAGTGGCAAAGGCAGGACCCAGACTTAAGTCTTCTGAATTCAGATCCAGAGTTCCTTCCATTGCACTACTGGGTCCTGGAGGATGGAACTAGAGAACAAGAGGAATTGCAAGGAGAGAGATAGCCACTAAACATGATAAACATTTCAAACCGCCCCAAAATGGAATGCCATGCTTTGGTAGGCAGCAAGTTTTCCATCACTGTAGGATCACCAGAAGTTGTTTAATAACCACCTATTAGTGTTCCTTTTGGAAGGTAATGCTGACTTATATAAGAGAGAGCAAAAAGACCTGGATTCAAATCCTAGCTTTATTAGTAGTACTTGGAAGACCTCAGTTTTCATGAGAACTCTTTCATTTACAGCTGTGTGACTTTTAGCATATCACAACCTCTTTGTACCTGAGCTTGCTCATAGGTAAAACAGATAGTCATAGGTCACTGTCTCATAGTGGATAGAAGGGACCATTGCTGAGGTCAGGAAGATCAGGCTTCAAGGACCACCTATAACATTTCATCCCTGGGCAAATGGCTTATCCCCTCAGTGCCCTGGGCACCACTACAAGACCATAAGTTTTAGAACTGCACTAGAAGAGGTAGTTTTCTCACTGAAGATTGCCTAAATTCAATAAGGTTAAAGGTACCAAAAAAAAAAAAAAGGTCCTCGACAATTTAATTCAAGAAATATTAAAAAAGATCTACAGATGTAAGGCACTGTATTAGACACTGAGGGTACAAAGAAAATAAAATGAAAAAGATCCTTCCTTGAAGGAACTTAAGTACTATTGGGGGGATTCAAAACATACACATATAAGGTAGGTAGGAGGTAAACAAGCATCTGTTAAGTGCCAGGAGCTATTTATGCCCCTTATAAATATATCTCCAACAATCCTGGGAGGAAATTACTATCCCCATTTTACAGTTAAGAAAACTGAGGACAGAAAGAAGCTAAATTACTTGAGCAGGGTCATGTAGTTAGTAAATGTTTGAGGGTCAAATGTGAACTCAGATCTTCCTGTCTCCAGGTCAAAACTCTATCCACAGCTGCCAAGCTGCTTTATAGTCAGTATTTAAATACAACTTTGAGGTCTGCAAAACAGTTTTACAAACAATACCTCATTTTACCCTCACAACCACCCTCAGAGGGAGATATAAATCCAAAGCATATGCAAAGCATTTCCAGGGGCAGAAAGCATTAATAACTGGAGGGGTCAGGAAGGGCCCTGTAGAGAATATGAAGCCGGAGCTAAACTGTGAAGAACAGTGGGAGGCAGAGGTAAGGACCCCAGGTATAGAGTTATCATGAGCAGCAACAGAAAGAATAGCTTGGCTAGAACTGTGCTTGAGAGGGGTCATGATATGAAACAAGTCCAGGAGATCTGGGGGAATGGCCATACCCAAAAAGAAAACATGAACACCTGGAAGGAACCACTTTGAAGAGAGGACTCCCTAGGGAATTGGGTCTGACCCTGTGCTACTTAACATTTTTATCACAGATGCAGATAAAGGAATAGATGGCATCTATTCCTTTAGATCAGCATTTCTCAACCTGTGGGTCGTGACCCCTTTGGGGTGGAACAACCCTTTTACAGGTGTCTCAGGGGTCACCTAAGACCATCGGAAAATATATTTTTAAAAAATATATATTATTGGGTCCACCCACATGCAGATCCGCCCACATTAAAGGGTCAAGGCATTAGGAAGGTTAAGAACCACTGCTTTAGATGGTACCTAGTGTACAGATGACACAAAGATAAGGATAGTTAACTCAATGGATGACAGTCAGGATTCAAAAAAAGTGCAACGAGCTAGAATATTGGGTGAAATCAAGATGAATTTAATACAGACGCATGCTATCTTCTGTCTTACACTTGAGTTCAAAAAATCAATTTCACAACTAAAAGATGGTGGAGAGATGGTTAGATAGGAGTTTACTAAAAAGATCTGGGAATTTTAAAGGTATGAAATCTGAATGTGCCAACAATTTAACATGGCAGCCAAAAAAGCCAATGCCATCTTATACTGAGGTGAGCAGTAAGATGATAGTCCTTCCATTGTTCCCTTCTTTGCTAACACTTCCAGGAATGCTGTGTTCGGTCCCAGATATCACATTTTAAGTTGAACATCAACAGACTGGAGAGCACCCAGAAGAGGGTAAACAGAAAGGTGAAGGGCCATAGGAGGCCTGGTTGAAGGAAATGGGGATGTTTAGTCTGAAGGGAGATCTTAGAGACCCACGATTACTGTTAACTTGCCCAAAACAGAACAAAGAAGAATGGTGAAAGGGAACTGCAGAAAGAAAGAGAAATTTAGGCTTGTTTTAATAAAAAAATTTCTAACAACTGGAGCTATCCAAAAGTAGAACAATATAATCAATCAATTAACAAGCATTTGTTAAGCATCTGCTACGTGCCTGGGGATAAGAAGAAAAAATATTTTTTGTTCTCAAGGAGTTTATGTTCTATGAGAGGAGAAATCACATACATGCATAAAGGACAAAGACAAACTAAATATAAAGAAGTTTGAAAACAAGCTAGTTAGAGTAGATGAGCACTAGTAAGTTGCAGCATCAGCAAAGGCAGAGATGGTGATTCAGCTGAGTCTGGTGATTAGAAGCTGGTGATTAGTAGGTGGATCAAGCTGAGTGTTGAAGGAAGGGATTCTGCCAGGCCTACGTGGGGAGAGGGTGCTTTCTAGACTTGGGGACAGCCAGTGCAAAGGCACAGAGATGGAAAGATTGTTGTGTGAGAAGAGAAAGAAAGTCAGTTTGGTTGTACTACAAAGTGAGACACAAACTTGGGCTAGAAAGATAGGTTTAGAATAAAACAGAGAAGAGTCTATTTTGTTCTAGAGACGAGAACCAGTGGGCTTACTCTCTGATCCAGTGAACAAGATCCTCCATCTCTCCACTCCAGGAATGTTCTCAGGCCTGGTGTGCTTCCCCTATGCCTGGACAGCTCCCCCTCCTCTGTTCTGACAACCAACCTCCCGGGTTTCTTTTAGGTTCCAACTAAAATTCCACCTTCTACAGGAAGTCTGTTCTAATTCCTCTCCATTCTAATGCCTTCTCTTTTTAAAAATATTCCCTATTAATCCTATACATTGCTTATTTTTATATATTTGTTTGTTCATTTTTCCCCACTGGACTCTGAGCTGTTTTTTGTCTCTTTGTATTCCCAGTCCTTTGCATGGTGCCTGGCACTAAAAAGATGCTTAATTAATGTTTACTGACTGATCGACTACTGAAGAAGGCAGTGACTTGGTCAGAACTTCATGGCAGCTATGTGAAGGAGGGACTGAAATAGGGAGAAACTTGAAGCAGAGACACCAATTTGGGGGTCAATGATAAACCTGACACACTGGAAAAGCAATGGTGCTCTGAGCAGAAACAGGGCAGCAGAAATGGACCGCTATGAGAAGCGGTAGGTCATCCCTTCCTGGGGGTCTCAAGCAAAAGGAGAATGATCACTGGGCAGTGATGTTGTGGAGTTTTTAAAAATACATTTATTTATTTATTTATTTATTTATTTATTTTTAGTTTTCAGCATTCACTTAAGATTTTGAGTTCCAAGTTTTCTCCCCATCTTTGTCCTCCCCCATCCCCAAGACAGCATGCAGTCTGATATAGGCTCTACATATATATTCATATTAAACCTATTTTCACATTAGTCATGTTGTAAAGAAGAATTAAAACCAATGCAAGAAACCTGAGAAAAAAAAGAATAAAAAAAGAGAAACCAAATAGTTGCTCCCATCTGCATTCAGATTCCATAGTTTTTTCTCTGGATATGGATAGTAGCATTTTCCATCATGAGTCTTTTGGAATTGTCTTAGATTCTTGCATTGCTAAGAAGAGCTAAGTCCATCACAGTTAGTCATTGTACAATGTGACTGTTACTGTGTACAATGTCCTGCTGGTTCTGCTCACTTCACTCAGCATCAGTTCACATAAAATAAGTCTTTCCAGGTTTTTCTGAAGTTGGCTGCTCATCATTTCTTGGAGCACAATAGCATTCCATTACATTCATATATCACAATTTGTTCAGTCATTCCCAGACTGATAGGTATCCCTATAGGAAATTTTTTTCAGATAATTTGACTACATGGTCACTGAGGACCCTTTCAAAACCTGAAATTCTCTTATTCTGTGAAAGACAGCTGGTACCAAATTCCATAGGCCTTCAAATGCCACATAGAGTATATTTTAGCCTAGAGGCCTACAGAGTCATTGGAGACTCCAGCTTGGAGCGACATGGTCAGATTTATATTTTAGAAAGATTATTTTGGCAACTACATGGAGGATGAATTGGAGAGGGGGAAGATGGAAGCAGGGAGCCCAGTGAAGAGGCTTGTATAATGGCTGAGATGAGAGATGCAGAGGGTCTGAACAAGGACAGTGGCTATGTGAACAGAGCCAGAGAAACACATACAAGAAGTTGTGGAGGCAGAATCAAGGTGTGGCAACCTGTGCAGGACATGAGGGAGAGGGCTAAATGGAGCACACTGCTGAGGCTTCACACCTGTGTGACTGCAAGAATGGTGGAGACAATTACCTGCCCAACCTATTCACAGGGTGACTACGAGGATTAAATGAGACTGTGGATTTGTAAAGCAAAATGGGTTCTATAAATAAATAGAAACTTTGAATAATGGTTGCTCATAAGAATGTTAATAAGAATAAATTGTAGAGGAAATTCCTTTTGGGGATAAGGGATTGTAACAGACATCTTTTAAGGACCCTTCCCAAATGGGTATCATATGGTTCTTCTTTATATGTAACGACTTAAAAAATCATGTTTTCCAATGGCAAGAACTCCCTGAATTGATTTTCGCTATACCAATAAAGTCTGGTTTTCTTCCTTCTTAATGAGCTCAGTAGTCTTCAAAAAGCAAAGAAAAAAAAGTAAACAGTGACCACACCATGAACACCAATCTGTGAACGAAATTCCCCATGGAGATGAAAAACCTCATTTTGGCAAAGTGAGAAGGAGCTCAAACTTCAGAGGATTCAGAAGCTAAAAGAGAATTTTCCCTTTAGAAAAATGTAGCTTTTGTAAAGTCAGGGGGGAGAAGTATTTCAACAGCTGGTTTTAAAAATTCAAATTTATTTGGATAATATTAACAAAAACATGTGGATGGAAATGTTCCTTTCCTTAAAGGTTTATCAAGTGAAAGAGTGAAAGATTTATTGTCCTTATTTCACAGATGAGAAGCCCAAGGTTCAGAGGTCACTCAGCTAGATCAGAGCCAAGATATAAACCCTGGTTTCCTGATGCCTGTATCAGTTCTTTTGTATTGCTGACACCTAATTTAATCCTACAAACACTCATTAAGCACCTACTATGTGTATGTATCTTTGCTGAAAAATGGAAAGATACTTTAAAAAAATTCCAGGGTCTCTCAAAGATCTTACATGGGTTGGAGGGTAGAGAAAGTGCAGAAGACAACATATATGTTTATGATCACAGCACAAGATGATATGAGGTTCTAACAAGGGTGTAAGAAGGTTCAGGGAAGCATCCTGGGTAAAGTGGGACTGGAACTTATGGGAGAGGTGAACCTGAGAAGGGAATGCATTACAGGTATGAAAAAGAGGCCCAGTAAAGCACAGATTCAACTCAGAAGATGGGGTGGCAAGGTGAGGTAACAGCCAGTGGTAAAGTATAGCTGGAACATACAGTTTATGAAACAAAGGCTGAAGAAGTTGGCTAGAGTCAAATTATAGAAGAATGCAAGCTGAAGAATTCATATTTTATGCAAATTAAATAATTCTCAGGTACCACCTCATACCTATCAGATTGGCTAATATGACAGAAAAGGAAAATGATAAATGTTGGAGAAAATGTGGGAAAATTGGAACACTAACACATTGTTGGTGGAGTTGTGAATTGATCCAACTATTCTAGAGAGCAATTTGGAAGTATGCCAAAAGGGCAATCAATCTGTGCATACCTTTGATCCAATTAATATCACTTCTAGGTCTATATCCCAAAGAGATCACCAAAAAAGGGGAAAGGACCCACATATACAAAAATATCTATAACAGGTCTTTTTGTGGTGGCAAAGAATTGGAAATGGAGAGGATATCCATCAATTGGGGATTGGCTTAAATAGTTGTAGTATATTAATGTAATGGAATATTGCTGTGCTATAAGAAATTATGAGCAAGGAGATTTCAGAAAAACCTGGAGAAATTTACATGAATTGATGCTGAGTGAAATGAGCAGAACCAGGAGAATTCTGTAGAGCAGCAACCCTGTATGATGACCAATTTTGCTAGACTTAGCTCTTTGCAGCAATACAATTATCCAAGACAATTTCAAAAGACTCACAACAGAAAATTCTATCCACATTCAGAGAAAGTACTATGGCACCTGACTGCAGATCAAAGCATACGATTTTCACTTTTTTATTGTTTTGGGTTTTTTGTGGCTTTTCCTTTCTGTTCTGTTTCTTCTTTCACAACATGACTAATGTGGAAATATGTTTAACATGACTGCACATGTATAACCTAAATCACATTGCTTGCTATCTTGGGGAGGGAGGCTGGGTGAAAAATATTTGAAACTCAAATCTTATTTAAAAATAAATGTTCAAAATTACCTTTCCATGTAATTGGGAAAAATAAAATATTATTTCAAAAAAGAAGTTATATTTTATCCTGGAGGCAATTAAGTCACTGAAGGTTTAATATTTACAGGGTGATTTACATAATTATTTCACTTACTGAGTAAGCTCTATAGTCTATACCTTATCTCCTCTGATGTTCATAGCTATCTGGGAGGGGGGGAAGGAGAGGGGGAGAGGGAGAGAGAGAGAGAGAGAGAGA
>JAQQSW010009985.1:0-13103 GCA_028646575.1 Pseudocheirus occidentalis | reverse complement strand
GATGATCACTGTCACAATATGTCCACTCTGAAGATGTCCTGTATAATCACACATCCACAGCCTATATTCAATTGATTGTCCTTCCAGTGGGGGTGGGTGACAAGGGAGGAATAGAAAGAATCTAGAATTTAAAGTTCTGCAAGGCCTGCAACTAGGAATTAAGATATACAGGGGCCGGGATAGGGAGACCCTCCCTGCCCTACCAGAAAGTAAGAGAGGAGAGCAGGGGAGGGGCTTTACAGTGTGATTGCTGTTTTAGGGTTGGGGCAGGGGAAAGATGGGGAGAAAATTTGTAATTCAAAAATGTCATGAAAATGAATGATGTAAAGAAGAAAACAAATTTTAAAAGTCTGGTTATTTGTGACCTTAAGGGCATCTTGATTTGGGTTAGGTAGGAGAATGTAGATTCACAGCAATAAGTGGTTGAAAAGCAAGAAAGCATTTTTGGGACATGTTGCCAAAGGCATGGTTATTCTACTTCATTTTTCCATATTTCAATTGTATCTTTCTTAGCATTAAACAATGACTTTAAAATGCCATCTCTGGCAGTGAATAGAGCACTGACCCTGGAGTCAGGAGGATCTGAGTTCAAATTTGACCTCAGATACTTGATACTTACTAGCTGTGTGACCTTGGGCAAGTCACTTAACCCCAAATGCCTTGCCTTCCCCTCTCCAAAAAAAATGTCATCTACTGAGAGCTCAATGAATTCTACCTGTAGTTCTTTAGGTACCTTAGTGCTATATCTACTAGGTGAGGCTGAAAAGCTCATTTGAATGTGATGCCATGATTCTCAAAGTCTGCAAACCATTGTATTCTCCAATTAATAGGTCTATAACAGCTCCATATTCTTCAAATGATTCACATGTATCGTCCTGGTCACCAATGACCTTTGCTAATTGGGAAAAACATTCATCTGAAATTTCCTTCTAAAGATGTGTTTGAAAAAAAAAGCTTTTTTTGGAAATGCTTGGATTTTTTTTGCCACATATATGTAAACTTATTTTTACCTTGTTAAGAAATATTCTAGTTGTTTTGATTTGACATGTCACATAGAAATGCAACATTCCTATAAAAATCTTCTTTGAATAGTTCACATTGATGATTCTGTTCCTCATAAAATTTAACTATCCTCACAGAGATAAAATTTTAGCTAACACTTGTCCCTGTAATAGCCAATGCACTTTAAAATGGTATGGCAAATCCACACTGAATACCTCATTGTTCAATGTCAGCATGTTATAAAACTAATGATGCTGTGCTGCATTTGCACAAATATAGTTAACAATACTTACAACTTGTCAAAGTGTCACTTAAAATAGTAGCTTTGGCACAGAAATTTTGCTGATGCAAAATAACATGAAAAGAAATAAGAGCATCTGGATCTGTTAATGCTTTTTTTTAATCTGTGTAATAAATTAATGTTTTCCTGTTATAGAAGTTCCCATTTGTTCATACACTCACTAAATTTACCCAATTCAGTCCAATTTCAGGACATTAATCTTGAAAGTAGTTTAAGATATCTGTATTCTGTTTTCAAGAGTGCCCAAAGTGAGTAATTCTTTGTAGCAAAGAAAATCTTCTGTTATTACCCCAGTGAAGTATAAAACCTGCACCTAGTCAGTAGAATCAGTTGATTCCTCCAAAGCAACTGAATAATGTATATTTTCCTTTCAAAGGATTACATGAAGTTGTTCCATTAAGTTGAAAGCTAATTCATGCTGCCAATCAGTTAGGTTCTCCTTGAAAGAAGCTGTTGTTTGTACTTTGAAACCTTATTGGGATCTAAGCATTTTACAACTTCAACAATGCATTCTTTCACCATTTCTACATCATTCAATGGCTTTCCTTTTTTCCCACGTATGCAAGCTACTTTATAAGTTGCTTCAGCAGCATTATTTCAAGATATTATTGCTGCTTGAAAAAACATTTTGCTTTTCATCTTTTAATTTCTGCAATATAACCTTCCATACCTCTCCTTCCAATTTAAAATATTTGTGGTCTTTATGAATGTTATAATGCTGATGAGCACTGAATTCTTTAATGTTAACATTGCAGTATCACAAAGTGAGCAAATCATCTTTTCTTTAGCAGAAACAAGATAATATCACAATTCACAATCCTCATTAAAAAATCTGTTTTCTTCTGTCAACATTCTCTTGTTCTGCTGTTAAGCAAATGAAAGTTAAAAATTCTATTGAGCTGTGCAACTATTCACAAATTCCACTTCAAATAGAAACACAGTGCACCATTGTCAAAATCTGGTAATAGACTGGCATACTCAATCCCCATAAACTCTTGCCAACCAGATTCATGCAGTAGTGGTACCAAGCAGATGGCAAAAGTTAGAACTAAATTGTGAGCATAGCAGCCATCAATTTAGCCCTTATGGTTTACCAGTGTTCTAATTGTGCCAGTCAATTTGGGAAGGTTATTTTGTTGAAACTTATATTATTTGGTATTTTAAATATGATCATTTTAAAAATAAAATAAAAATATAGAAAATGAACAAAATGCATTAATAAAAAATAAAAGGATTTGTTCTATAAAAATTTTGATTTAGTCAAAAGGCCACATTTAAGGACCTGTGGTCTTAAGGATGCAGGTTCTCCAGCCCTGGTCCAGAGCAAAGGAGGTTATAATTCCACTGGGTTCTGCTAGAATCATACTACCTCTGGGACCTGGTATCCAGTTTTATATGGCACATTAGGAAGGATGCTTAAAAATGGGATTGTTTTGAGTGGAGGGTAATGAAATGGAGTAGGAACTGGATTCCATGTCTGATAAAGATCAATGTAAGTAATTGGCAATGGAAGGAAAATTCCTCTACCAAGGCAAATCTAGCCTAGAAAAGAGAAGACTTAAGAAAAAAATAGCTATCTTCAAGCATTTGAAAGGATATCACAGAGAAGAGAGACATGACTTGCTCTGCTTGACCCCAGAGGACAAAATTAGGGGTAATAATTGGATGATACAGAGAGGCAGACCTAGGCTATAGATTAGGGAAATTTTCCATGTGCTGTTGTTGTTGTTCAGTTGTTTCAGTCATATCTGACTCTTTGTGACCCCATTTGCAGTTTTCTTGGCAAAGATACTGAAGTAGTTTGTCAGTTCCTTTTATAGATGAGGAACCTGAGGCAAACTGGTTTAAGTGACTTACCCAGGGTCACACAGCTAATACGTGTCTATGTTCAGATTTGAAGGCAGGCCTTCCTAACCCTAGGCCCAGGGCTCCATCCACTGTACCATTTTTAGCTACCTAGATAAATATCTATGTTCAATATACTGTAGTGAAGATCCTTGTGTAGCTACAGTTATGATCTCTGAGATTCTTCCCAAACTCTAAGATTCTATAGTTTGTAATTTTGTTTTCAATCCACCCTATTTCCCATAGGTTGGGGGCTCGTGCCTAAGGATTGTCTCATCTTTCATAGTTGGGAAAACTTATTTCTATATCTTAGATGTGAAATTATGAAATATCGTTTTAGGGGAATAAATTTAATTATTTCTCCTAACAAAGCAAATCCTAGAATAAATAAACAATAAAGTCCCAGTCTTATGCACAATTAAGCAAAATGGCATAAAAAGAGGTTGGAAATACTGGCATATGCAACCCTACTCTTCCCTTATTTGCTAATTGAAACAAAGAAATAAAGGCTGTGTATTTTAATTTTGAAAAGGCAGCTCTCCCTCAGCCACTTACTAGTTGTGTGACTCTGGGCAAGTCCCTTAACCTCAATGGTCTCAAAAAGGGGAAAAAGGCAGCTCTCAAGCTGTCCTTGGTGCGCGATATTAGTTTTGGTGTCCTTTAAAGAACATCACAATTCTTTTTAACATAGATAAAGATAATTTAATTCCTCTTAGCAGGAGCATTTAAAGCAAGTTATTCTGATTAAGGGGAGTTTGCCAAGCCAAAGTGGCTGTCTTTCCTATTCTGTTTTGTTTTTTATTTTTTATTTTTTTGCTTTTTTTTTGGGAGGGGGGAATATAGGGTAATTGGGGTTAAGTGACTTGCCCAAGGTCACATGGCTAGTTTTGTGTTAAGTGTCTGAGGCTGGATTTGAACTCAGATTCCTGACTCCAGGGCAGGTGTTCTACTCACTTTGCCACCTAGCCGCCCCTCCTTATTCCCTTTTGACATGAGGAAATTCAGGTCGACGACTCATATGTCATCCGTATACACTCTGACATTTCCATGTTTGCTTCTACCCTGTGTGTTACATAATAGAGAACTGTTGTATTTTTCAGTAGTCTAGTATTTCCATTAGAAAAGGTTAAAGTTATCCCTACTGTATGGCTCTATAACTACTAATGATGGTGACTTTTTTCATTTCTGTGAAATTATTTCCTATTAATATAGAGGTAATTACTTAATATTTGTTGAGCTCTGCTCTGTGCAGAGCACGGTACTAGTGCTGTAGTGTTGAAAGAAGACAGATAAAAGAATGAGACAACATGGTCTGCCCTGACAGAGAGATAGATCTAGTTTCAGCTAAACCCCTTTTTACACTGGGAGGGAGGGAACTTCCAGTAAGGAAAATTCCTCTACCAATGCAAATAAACAACTGTTCTTAAGAGAATTGCCTGAGTCACAGGTAGGTTAATTTAATCACTTAGTCGATAAACATTTATTAAGGCTGGGGTGAATGCTGTGGATACAAAGAAAGTCAGGATACAGGCCTTGAACTCCAGAATTCATAATCTAATGGGTTAACTGATTTACCCAGGGTCACACAGGCAGAAGTAGGACTGGAAACCTTAGAACTTAAACTTCCTAATGATTAAGTCAGCTCTCTATCTACTATACCATGCTGCTTTTTCAGAGGATGGTCAGAGGTGGGGGGAAGTATCTAGTTCAGGAAGATAAAACATATGTGCATTATATGATATGACAAACATGTAATGCTGAATAAGATAGCTCCTGAAAAAGAAATATATAAACCCAATAGGCAAGGCAGAGCAAGATTGGCATGATCCAAAATGGTTTCTGAGAGGTAAATTTTTATCTGGATATTAGAGTTGATAGTATCAAGATATTAGGAGACATTCCATTTTGCAGAGTTAAGGCCCAACAAGCAGGCTGTGCCTGAGCTTGGCCTAACAATTGTTTGTGCTCACCCTCTGGATGTTCTCAGTCACTGCAAAATCCCAAAATTGTTTCATACCAGCACCAGGCATTCTCTGAGCTTGAACAAGCACTTGTAATGCCCATGTTCCAGTTATGAAGCCCTGCTAATTAAGAGTCAAACATCACATTGTTGTCTTCCCATTCATTGACAGGGCTACAGCTCACTGTGTGGTCATTGGTTTAAGTATTAAGAACTCACCATACTGCTTCCGGTCCCTCCCTCTAGGGCCAGGGCTCCAACATATGTGTCCTTGCTTGCAAGCTATTTTCCTTACTTTGAAATTAAACTTCTATTAGATTCCTGACTCTTCTGTTGATAGCTTGCTCTGTTCAGTTCCAGCCACCCACAGTTCAGAAACTGATTCTGGTCCAATTGACAATAATTTGGCAAGAAGGTTGGAAAAGAGCATTTTAGATAGAAGAGATACATGCATAGGCTTGTGTAGCACTAGTCACATGTGGTTCTACCACTCCTTGTTCCTGCAGATCACGTTTATAGGAATCATGCATATGCAGAGAGAGTATGAGCCCCCTCTCTGTGTCATTTTCAACCAAGAGACCAGGCAAGGACTATAAATCAGATAAGTGATTTACAAATGGATCAATGATCTCATCAATTTGGAAGTTCTCTCCAAAGACACAAATCACAAGCTGTCCAGGGCTATATACATCTTTGTGAAACTCTTGTCCACATCCACACAAAGTTTTGTCCCAGAGGGGTTCACTTGGGGCTGAGGGCCTTTCACTCTTTCTCCCATTATCTCATAGGGGTCAGTGGAGGACTCTGGTTGTCCACAGGTTATCCTTAGGTCTTGCCACATGAACAGCCCATCTTTACTTCCTATATCCAAGTCCTTGGTAATGTCCTTTACCCCTGTCCTTTGGAATCCCTGCTTGATTATATATCTCAGTCTACTTATTCCCATCATGCACATCTCCATTGCAGTGGCTGGAGCCCTGGACTTGGAATCAGGAAGACATGAGTTCAAGTCCAGATACTTACTAGCTATGTGACCCTGAGCAAGCCATTTAACCTCTGCCTACCTCAGTTTCCTCATCTGTAAAATGGAGATAATAATAGCACTTATTTCCCAGGGTTTTTGTAACAATCAAATAAGTTAATATTTATAAAGCGCTTTGCAAACCTTTAAGTTCTATGTAAATGCTATCATCATCATCATTATTATTGCATTCTACATGATGCCCATTTTTAGTTCTTCAGAGACAGTGGTGCTCCCTGTCTTGCTGCCACATGACAGCACTGGAAAATGTTAGCATTAAGAAGATGGGCCTTCACTTTCATGGGGTCAGTGAAAGAGCTTTGAAATTTCCTGGAAACAATCCACTCTACTGTCCTCCTATTCAGTTTTGAGCTCCAGCTTGTGGTCCATTTATACAGTCTGTGTCAGGTGTACATATGGTTGGATATAATCTGTAGGTGACATTGCCACCACCCTGGTGCAGGCCTCATCACCTCAAGCCTGGACTATTGCAATAGCCTGCTGGTTGGTCTCCCTGCCTCAACCTCTACCCCCTCCAGTCCATCCTTCACTCACCTGTCAAATTATCTTCCTAAAGTGCAGATCCGACCACACCCTCACATTCAATAAACTCCAGTAACTCCTTATCACTTCTAGTATTGATATAAAATCCTGCTGGGCATTCAAAGCCCTTCCCTTCCTACTTTCCTAGTCTTCCTTCACCTTACTTCTCCCATGTACTTGCAATTCAGTGACATGAGTCTTCTTGCTGTGCCTCACATAAGACACTCCATCTCCTGACATCTTATAGCAAAAGAGCTTATAAAGAAGTATTTTGTTCTACCAGATCAAATGCTTTTTCACAATCAACACAATGAAATTTACTCCTCTCTGCATCTTACAGTTAACTGAAATGATAAAAGATGCGGTCCATTGTTGAATATTGCTTGTGAAAACCCTCTAGTTCCCTAATTGCTACCCTCATTCAGGATGTACTTGATTTGTGCATTTATGATTCTCATAAAGAATTAATATAGATGAGAGAAGAAGAAGATAGATGAGTAATTATTGATGGCCTTAGTCACGTTTGTTAATGTTCCTTTGGCATCTTTTTCTCCTTCAGGTATCTTGTATACCAACTCCTCAACTCTCTCACTGATGTATCATCCTAAACACGAATTTTCTTTACATTCACTTAGTCAAATCTGGCTGCTTTTTGCATCTTTAATTTTTTAGTGCCATTCTATAAGCACAACTGAGACTGTGTGGTTGTTCCAATATCCTTGATGGAAAAAGCAGTTTGTTGAAATGTTTTAGGGCTTTCTCATTGTTCTGTATCAATGGGGAGAGTTTCTACACCAAGGGAATTCCTTACGCTGCTGACATTGCAGGTTGGAATCTTCCTATAGGACCTACTTCACACAACTTTTGTAAAGATCAAGTGTAATATAATATATCCAAAGTTCTATATCCATTTCAGTTAGTATCATTTGTGCTAACGTATTTATGCTCAACCTGACCCTATTAATGGATTTTTAAACTTTTATAGGGATTGACAACGTTGCTTTATCTCCTGGTAGAAGATGTCTTTCAACTCATAAACTACTATTCATTTAGCTACTGGCTTTTTGTTGGTCTGTCTACTGCAGGATTAATGTACTTGAGATATTTAGAGCCCAATAGGCCAAGGCCGATTAAAGTGAGTAAAATTTATCAAACAATTCTTTAGAACTTGGTATCTGGTATACAAATTACTCTTTTTTTACACTGGGAGTTTGTAAGCAGTCAATTGAACTAAATATCTGAGCAAGAAAAGTTGCCCAGCTACTGGGTGGAGAGTGGGGAGGGGGGGAGAAGTCAGGTTGGCAGATTTCAAACTAAGGAATTCCAAGCTATAGTGACCCATGATGAGAGAGGTTGTCTACACTGAGTTCAGGTCTCAGAGTGGAGCAGGTCAAAGTTTCTGTACCAATTGGAGTAGCCCCTGAACTTCCAGCCTGGATGAGATAAGGAGATACTGTCTTAAAAAATAAAATATAATAAATTTTGTGGGCAAATCTGACGTTTCTTTTACAATCAGAAATTAACAACTATAATAATAGCATTTAGGTAGTGCCTACTTCATAAGGACTTTACTGTCCCATTTGATCTCCACACCCACTCTCTGAAGTAGGTACTAGTATTTTCTCCATTTCACAGTTGAAGAAAATGAAGCAAACAGAGGTTAAATGGCTTGCCCAGAGTCATACAGCTAGTAACTGTCTGATGCAGGACTTTAACTCTGGCCTTCCTGTCTCCAGGTATAGCACTCTATTCATTGTGCCCCCAGCTCTAAGCAAACACATGCCATTCGTTTCATTTTCTTGTAGTGCGTTTCATTCTTTGTTTCCCATAGTGGTTCACTCCCCTCCCCCCAAAAAAGGAAAGCTTAATTTTAATTTAATAATTAATTTAGGGAAATAAAGTACCAGTAGTTTTCTGAAGGGAGATGAACCAATAAAGGGGGACTACATCAGAGATAAAGGGTGTGAAAGAAAGAATTAAAGAACATGAAAGAATAGGATAGACTATTAAAGGGGATTGAAGGGAAAATACAGGAAGAAGAGTAGAGGAAGAAGGTCATGAAATCAAAGAAGAAAAGAAGCCTCTATCTCCTTCAAGATGCCTTAAATACCAGATAATATGGGCACAGATCCCTATGCATACCCTAGTTTCTTTATTTCCTTAACACTTTATTTCCTCAAACACTTCTAATTGCTAAATAAGAACCACCAAAATCAAAATACATTTCTAGGAAAAGAGAAATGATTCTGCCTCTGAGATAGGTTGGCTTGCTAGTTTCTTGCTCAGATATTTAGTTCAGTCTACCACTTACATGCATCAGTAATGAGACTGAAAAATGAGTAATGTTTCATAAGGGAAGCAGTGCTGGATTTAGAGTCAAGAATTCTGCCTCTAATGAACCCTAGCTACATGACCACATACTAGTCACTTGCCTCAGGCACGTTGCCAACAGCACAGCAAGTAATCTCTCAGTTATTTCTTCATTCAGAGGAATAGATTCATTTGTTTCCCCATAAATGATGTCTCTTTTATTGTAAGATAGTTACTCAGAAGGTTATTTTATATTGTCATTTTCCAAGTTTATCAGGAGAAATATTTATTTAAATCTAAACTTCTTTAAAGTACACTGAGCTCCTTTAGTAATAGCTATGCACATTTGTATCCAGCTTTTGTTAATAGCTTAAACAATAACACTAGACAATCCCAGTCTATTTTTTCTCAGATTTCAGGGGCAGAGGGAACATAATAAATGTGGCAATATATTGACAATAAAAATGATTTATATTTCTTAATTATAAGGCACATATTTTCATTCATATTTTTCTCATCCCTGCATTTAAGTAAAGATTAAAAATCAAGTTGGAAACACCGGTGTTGACAAAGCTAATTCAGATGGCTACATGGCCTTTGACTGATTCACTTCCAGTCAATTCTTTTTAGTCTACTTTCTGCGGCACCATGGATTAATTTAACAGTAATAATCTAAATTGGACATGAGAGCTGCCCCAGTTTTAGGTCATAACATTTATGGGTTTTTTCCCTCATTTATACAACCAACGGTATAACCTACATAGTATTCATTGGGAGATGGGGAGGAACAATAGTGAGAGCCTGTGGGGAAAAGAAAGATAACTAGCAGTTGGTAATCTCCCTAAGTCTATAAGCCCTAGTGAGAAAAATAGCAATTTAAGGTTCTTCTCCTCCCCCCCCTTAGTTTCTTTCATGTTTTCTTTCCTTTTAATACCAGCTCAGCCTTTTTCTTTCCAATGGTTTATTGCCTGTGTACTCTCCTCCTGGTGATTATACCTCTCTACAGCAACACCATTAATTCTTTTATTGGAATTGAAATCAGTTTGTCTGGAATTCCTGCATATTTCTTGGGAGTATATTTATTCATTGAAAAGCAACCTCCAAAGGTTCTATCATAAGAAACATGAACTCAAATTCCCATGAGGTCTTGTGATTTGGTCTTTAAAAAATGCCATTCTGAAATAGCTATTGGTAAATGGAAAACTCATGCCTGGATTATTGCAATAACTTTCTATTTGGTCTGTTTGCCTCAGCTTTCTCCCCACTTGAGTACATCCTCCACTCATCTGTCAAATTGATCTTCCCAAACCTCAGGCCTGACCATGTCACAATCCTGCCCCTACTCAATAAACTCCAGTGGCTCAACTAGATAAAATATCAAATCTTCTTTTTTTAATTCAAAGTCATCCATAACTTAGCCTTCTCCTACATTTCCAGTCTTCTCATATATTACTCATCTCCCTTCCCACACACTCTGTAATCTACCGACACTGACTTTCTTACAGTCTCTTGCACAAGACATGACATCTCCTGACTCTGGGAATTTTTACTTGTTGTCCCCCATACATAGAATGCTCTGTCTCCTCATCTCTGTCTCTTGACCTTCCTGGCTTCCTTCTGGTTCCAGCTTAAAGTCTCATCTTCTGTAAGAAGTTTTTCTCATCCTCCTTAATACTAGTGCCTTCCCTTTGTTGGCTATATACTATTTGTCCTGTATGTATCTTCTTTGTATGGGATTGTTTGCATGTTTTCACTCCTATTAGAATGTTAGCTCCCTGGGGGATTTATTATTATTATTATTATTATTATTATTATTATTATTATTATTACCTTTCTTTGTATTGCCAGAGTTTAGCAAAGTACCTGGCACTTAATAAGAATTTGATTACTGACTGACTGCTCACTGCTCACTCTCATAATGAGCTTTGCTGGGTCCTTGTGTATGGTTTCTAAGTTTGTGTTAACCCAAAACAGAGTCCTAGAACTTACCCTGACAAGAGAGAAAAGGGCATTTAACAATATATATCTATGTGTGTGTATACACATACATATATGTATATGTGTGTATGTGAATATATATATATATATATATATATGGAAAGAGAGAGAGAGAGAGAATGGATGGTCAGTCATTTGTCTTCTTATATCATTGTAGAGAAAGGGGACATGGTTTAAGGAGTAAGAGATAATGGAAGAGTAGCTATTTTCACTTAAATAGTATTTGACTAGGCCCATTACCTAATCACCTTATAATGTGAAATATAGATAGTAAGAAAGAATATGGAAGGGATTCAGGGATTAATTAAAAATAGGTTCAAACACTCCTAAGAGAGAGCAGAACTAAATCTCTCTTAAGCTTTAAGGGAATAATAACCCATTTTAATTTTGTAAATGTCTATGAATGAACAGTAAATTCCC
This sequence comes from Pseudocheirus occidentalis, assembly GCA_028646575.1. NCBI lineage: Eukaryota > Metazoa > Chordata > Mammalia > Diprotodontia > Pseudocheiridae > Pseudocheirus > Pseudocheirus occidentalis. The sequence continues at coordinate 1,703 of JAQQSW010009985.1, read as the reverse complement.
ACGAGCATTTTATCACAGATTCAGCTTAGTCACTAGTTTCTCTGTTGGGAAATAGGAAATTAGTAACCAAGGCTTTATTATCAAAGGCAGATTATGTCATGTTCCATATAGCTTTAATGTTAAGTGTATTATACTATTTTCCTTAAAAACCATTCATTTGTAGACAGACATACCCAGTCTATCATCTCTAACTGGTTCCAGAAATATATGTTAGTATGTATTTTTTTAAATGTTATGGGGGCAGTTATTTCCATAGAAATAGCAGAGCAGGGTCAGAGCCAAGATGGCAGTATAGAAGCAGCGAGGTTCCGCAGCTCCCACACAGCCACCCTAAATACCCATAAAATATGACCCTAAACAAATTGTAGGGCTCTTTAACTCACAAAAATACAGAAAACACATCTCTCACTGAAGGCAAATCAGCAGGAGGGGCTCATTGTGGCAGGCTGGGAGCTGAGGCTAGCCCAGCCTGAAACTGAAAAGCTGCCAGGCCCCAGGACAATCAGGAGGAGCCAAGCCAAGCTGAGCCACAGCCAGTCTACAGGAGAGAAGGTCTACAGCACCTCGAGCAACTCCACATCTAGCAAGGCATGAAAAATAAGGATTAGAAAAAGGCAGCTTGGCAGGAGGGGCTCATCTCCGCAGGACTGGAGCTGAGGCCAGCCCAGCCAGAAATTGCAATGTGGCCAGGCCCCAAGGCAATAGGGAGGACTCAAGCCTCCCAAGCCCAGTGTGAGTCTACTTCAGAGAAGATCTACAGCACCTCCAGCAATCTTCACATCTAGCAAGCCAGGATTAGAGAAGGTCAGTGAAAGTGAAACATTGAAGCTAAATTTGGGGGAGGAAAAGCAGTTGGGCCAATCTGCCCCCAGGGCAAGGAAGCAGTGGGTGAAGGGCAGGAACTTCTGTAACCATCGGCTGCCCCCACTGGGCTGCTTCGGAGCCCCTGGCCTATGGACCTCACAGGAGGTCTGAGGCTATTGATCAGGGGCAAATGCTCTTGCACTGAGCAACCTAGATCTGGATCGTGGTCTTGGGTGGTGGTCCTGGGGTGTGCTTCCAGCAAGCCAAAGCTGGGGGGGGGCTGCAACACCTCCCTAATAGCTCCAGCAGCTGGGAAAACCCCAGAGATTTGGAACAGAGCTTTCCTCCCTGGAAGCAGAGCTCCACAAAGCTAAAAAAAAAAAACCAACCAATTACTTGACTGGCCAACATGAGGAAAAGAAAGAATAAGAACAGCAATAAAACTCTAGAGTCCTTTCTAGTGGACAAAAAGGATAAAAGCATGGAATGGGAGGAAGACAACACAGTCAGAACTCCCACACCAAATGCTTCCAAGACACTTGAAGATCAACTGAAAAAGGACTTTGAAAAACAAATAAGATAAGTGGAGGAAAAATTGGGAAGAGAAATGAGAATGATGCAAGAAAATCATGAAAAGAGAGTCAACCTGACTGAAGAAAACAACACTTTAAAAAATAGATTAACTCAAATGGCAAAAGAGGCCCAAAAAGCCAATAAAGAGAAGAATGCCTTAAAAAGTCGAATTTCCCACATGGAAAAGGAATCTCAAAAGCATTCTGAAGAGAATAATTCCTTCAGAATTAGAGTGGAGTAAGTAGAAGCTAATGACTTTATGAGAAACCAAGATACTGTTAAACAAATACAAACATATGAAAAAATAGAAAGCAATGTGGAGTATC
>JAQQSW010009984.1:0-13103 GCA_028646575.1 Pseudocheirus occidentalis | reverse complement strand
ACGTAAATAATTCAAATTTGACAAGTTCCTTATGATTTCTTTCCCATGTTTACCTTCTCATGCTTCTTGTGTTTGATTGTCAAATTTTCTGTTCACTTCTGGTTTTTTCAGCAAGAATGCTTGAAAGTCCTCAACCTCATTGAATGACCATGTTTTCCCCTGGAATAATATGATCAATTTTGCTGGGTAGTTGATTCTTGGTTTTAATCCCAGCTTCCTTAATCTTCAAAATATCATATTCCAGTTCCTTCAATCCCTCAGTGTAGAAGCTGCCAGATCCTGGGTTATCCTGATAGTGTTTCTGCAGTATTCAAATGATTTTCTCTTGGCAGTCTGTAATATTTTCTCCTTTAACTGAGTATTCTGGAACATGGCAATAACATTTCTAGGAGTTTTATTTTGAGGATCTTTTTGAAGAGGTGATCAGTAAATTCTTTCAAGTTCTATTTTGCCCTCCGATTCTAAAACATCAGGGCAATTTTATTTGAGGATTTCTTGAAGGATGCTTTCCAAGTTCTTTTTCTGGTCATGGGTTTCAGGTAGACCAATAATTTTCAGATTGTCTCTCCTGGATATATTTTCCAGGTCAGTGGTTTTTTCAAGGAGATATTTCACATTGCTTTCTATTTTTCATTTGTTTGTAACTGTTTAATAGTATCTTGGTTTCTCGTAAAGTCATTAGCTTCCACTTGCTCTACTCTAATCATGAAGGAATTATTCTCTTCAGAATGCTTTTGAGATTCTTTTTCCATCTGGTAAATTCGACTTTTTAAGGCATTCTTCTCCTCATTGGCTTTTTGGGCCTCTCTTGCCATTTGAGTTAAATTGTCTTTTCACTTGTTTTCTTCAGTTGGGTTGTTGACTGTCTTTTCATGCTTTTCTTGCATTATTCTCATTTCTCTTCCCAATTTTTCCTCCACTTCTCTTATTTCGTTTTCAAAGTCCCTTTTAAGTTGATCTATATGACTTGTAGGCAGTCTTCATATTTCTTGGAAGCATTTGGTGTGGGAATTTTGACTGTGTTGTCTTCTTGCCATCCCATGCTTTGATTCTTTTTGTCCCCAAAAAAGGATTCAGAGTTTTATTGCTCTTCTTACTTTACTTCCTTTTCATCATGTTGGCCAGTCAATTAATTGCTTCATTTTTTTTTAGCTCTGTGGAACTCTGCTTCCAGAGGGGAAAGTTCTGTCCCAAATTTCTGGGGCCTTCATAGCTGCTTGAGGTACTAGGGAGGTGCTGCAGCCCCCACCAGCTTTGGCTTGCTGCATGCGCACCCCAGGACCACCACCTGAGACCACGATCTGGATCCAGGACACTCAGTGCAAGAGATCTTGGCCTTGATCAATTGGCTTGACCCCCTGCAATCTGCAGGCCAACTCTGAAGCAGCCCAGTGGAGGCAGTTGCCACTTGCAGCTGTTCCTGCTGCTTCCAGTCACTTCCCACCACTTCCCACTCCTTCCTTGCAGTGGGGGCAGTTTGGCTGGACCCACTTTTCTCCCTCAAATTTAGCTTGAATTCCACTGACCTTTCTCTTAGCCATATTTCTTATGGCTTGATAGATGTGGAAACTGCCCCAGGTGCCCCAGATCTGCTCTCCTGTAGACTCCAGCTGTGGCTCCTCCTGACCACCCTGGGGCCTGGCAGTGTTTTTCAGCCTGGGCTGGCCTCAGCTCCCAGCCTGCCCTGTCGAGCTGCCTTCAGTGAGAGATATGTTTTCTGTATTTTTGTGAGTTTGGGGAGCCCTAAAATTTTTTTAGAGTCAGATTTTATAGGTATTTAAGGTGGCTGTGTGGGAGCTGTGAAACTTTGCTGCTTCTAGGCCACCATCTTGGCTCTGCAGAAAATTACACTTTTAAAAGGAGATTAACCCAAATGACAAACAAGGTTCAAAAAATAAATGAGGAGAAGAATATCTTAATAAACATAATTGATTGAATGGAAAAGCAGGTCTAAAACTCTTTGAAGAAAAAAGTCCATCACAATTAGAATTAGGCAAATGAAAGAGAATGAATTTATGACAAATGAAAAAAATAAGTATAAAAAGAAAGAAATCAAAAGAATGAAAAAAAAACTAGAGGACCATGTGAAATATTTCTTTGGAAAAACAACTGACATGGAAATAGATATAGGAGAAATAATTTAATAATAATTGAAGTACCTGAAAGAAGTGATCAAAAAAAGAACCTGGATATTATCTCTCAAGAAATTATCAAGGTAAACCTTTTTGATGTTCTGGTACCAGAAGGTAAAACAGAAATTAAAATAATCCAACAATCATCTCCTGAAAAAGATTACAAAAGAAAAACTCTTAGGAATATTGTAGTCAAATTCCAGAGTTCTGAGGTCAAGGAAATAATATTGCAAACAGTCTTAAAGACACAGTTCAAGTACTGTGGAAACACAATCTGGATAACACAAGATTAAGCACCTCCTAGATTCAAGGATCAAAAGGTTTAGAACTGCATATTCTGGAGGTCAAAGGAGCTATGACTAAAACCAAGAATCACCTACCTAGCAAAACTGAGTATAATCCTTCAGGGGAAAAATGGACATTCAATGAAATAGAGGACATTTAAGGATTCTTGATGAAAAGACCAGAGCTGAATCGAAAGTTTGACTTTAATATACAAGAATCAAGAGAAGCATGTAATGGTAAACAGGAAAGAGTAATCATAAGGGAATTATCAAAGTAGAACTGCTACATTCCTACATGGAAAGATGATATTTGAAACTCACAAGGTCTTTGGAAGAATTAGGGTATTTGGATGGTAAATACATATACACACATTTACATATATATGTGTGTATGCACACACATACATAATATACATATACATACACAAATACACATACTCATAAACATGCATATATATATATGCATACATACACAAAAAAGCAGAGGTTACAGGATGAACTGAATATGAAGGGATGATATCTAAAAACTAAAATTCAGTGTTGAGAAGAATGTACCAGGAGAAGGAAAAAGGGAGAGGCAGAATGTTGTAAATCATGTTGCACAAAATAGGCAAGAAAGAGCTTTTAAAATGGAAGAGAAGAGGGGAGGAGGTGAGAGTGAATGAGTAAATCTCTCTCATCAGATTTGGCTCCAGGAGGGAATAACATACTCATTCAATTGGGTAAGGAAATCTATCTTACCCTAAAGGAAATTGGGGGGGGGGAGGAGAGAGGAAGGGGATAAGAGAAGGTGGGATGATAGAAAAGATGGCAGATTGGGGGAATGAGTGATCAGAAGCAAACACTTTTGAACAGGAAGAAGTCAAAAGAGATGACATTAGAAATGTAGGGAGGGACACAATGGAGGAAAATATAGCTAATCTTTCACAACATGACTATTGTAGAAGCATTTTGCATGACTACATATGTATAGCCTATATAAAATTGCTTGACTTCTCAAGGAGGATGGGTAGGGATGGAGGAAGGGAGAGAATGTGGAACTCAAAAGTTTTAAAAACAAATGTTAAAAATAGTTTTTACATGCAACTGGGAAATAAGATATAAAGACAATGGGGCATATGAATCTGTCTTGCCCTACAAGAAAATAGGAGGAAAGGGGATAAGCGAATGGAGGATGATAGAAGGGAGGGCAGATTGGGGGAAGGGGTGCATCAGAATGCACACTATCTATCTCAGGGTAAGGGGAGGGGAGACATGGGGTGAAAATTTGGAATTCAAAAGTTTGTGGAGGTGAATATTGAATGATAAAAATAAATTAATAAAATGTACAGAAAGGGTCATAAGGAAATTCAGAGAGAAACATACAAGCAAGAAAATTTTGAAAGCAACATACTGAATTTATAACATATTTTAATGAAGCAAGGCATGAATAATAGAGAACAGGTCCAAATGTAATCTCATCTTTGTTATTTTTAATTGCTTAATTTGTTTTTAGTTTTCAATATTCACCTGCACAAGGTTTTTAGTTATAAATTTTCTCTGATTCCCTCCCCTCCCACCACCCCTTCCTCCAATCTTTCCCTCCTTCTATCTCTCACACACACCCCTCCTCTCATCCCATTTGCTTCTATTTTCATGTAAGGCAAGATTTCTTTATCCCGTTGTCTATTCATCTTGTTTCCCAGTTGCATGTAATAACACTTTTTGACATTCATTTTTAAAAGATTGGGTTCCACATTTTCTCCCTGCCTCCCTCTCCGTCCATGGCCATTGATAAGTCAAGAAATTTGATATGCCTTATACCTTTGTAGCCATGGATGACGCTTCCCTAATAATGTTGTGAAAGAGTAACTATATTTCTCCCCATCATGCCCTGCCCTCCATTTATTCTATTCTCTCCTTTGACCATGTCCTACCTTATAAGTGTTTGCTTCTAGTTACTCATCTCTTCATTTACCCTCCCTTCTCTCACCCCCACCTTTTTTAACCCCTTCCCCCATACTTTCTGGTAGGGTAAGATAGATTATCATGCCCAATTGAGTGTCTATGTTATTCTCTCCTTTAGCCAAATCTGACAGGAGCAAGGTTCACTCATTTTCTCTCATCCTCCCCCACCTCCTTTATCTCAACTGTAAATGCTTTTTCTTGCATCTTTTAATGATAATTTAATTAATTAATTGTTAATTATTATTTAAATTATTATGTTAATTATTTATAATATTTAATGTAATTAATATGACATTTAATATTTAATGTTCATATTATTAATTACTTTATTATTTAAATTAAATAATAATTTATTCCATTCTACTTATCCCTTTCTCCTTCTACATTATATTCTTCTTTCACCCCTTGATTCATCTTTATTCTTTATATATAAAGTTGTACTACCTTGTAGAAATTTAATCTAAATTTTTTTAAAAAGCAGGATGAGTTTAAAAAAATGTTATTTAGTGTGAAGACGGAATAATTTTATGTTGCACTTTGATAATCCAATGGCTGGTTGTTACAAATAAACGCTTTTATTTTAGAATGAAATATATGTACAGAAAACTGCTTCTCTGACTTAAATTGCATGTTCCAATATGAAATGTCATCTGAACATAACTTGCTGTCAGCTTATTCAATCTTACTTTTTTTCTTAGTAAATGGAAGTAAAATTTTCACACGCTAAATAATCATACGAAAAATGTTTTTAATCTTCAGATCTAGTAGTAACATATCAGTACTTGAAAGTTACTCTGTGTGCCTGCCCTACATGATCTCCAGTCTTCCAGGCTGTCAAAATAAATCACATCTGTATATGTAACGCTCAAAAGGTCATAGAAGGAGATATTTGGTTGTCTAAGATGAGACAAAGCTAATTCATTGATGAGAAATAGATGCTAAGGATGAAGCATCTTTATTTTTCAAAAAAATTAACAAGAAAAAAGATGATAACCATTTAACACTGTTAAGAGAAAAATGGAAGGGGGAAAACTAGCCATAAATCAGTGATCAAGAAAGTAGCTTTTTCACGTATAAGGAATGCAAAGAAAAATATGGTTTCTTGGGGAAGTTAGGACAAAGGTCACCTTTCCCATAGTGTAGAGATTAGTTTGCTAGAAGAAAGTACTACATAGTTCATCCATGTTATCCCTAATTTGCATATTCCCTTCGTCACTCTCTTCTTCTCATTCTTAGCTACAAAACATCTTTTGTCTTTGCTTTTTGACCTTGGATTTTCACATCATTTGTCTTTCCTCTCATGATGGTATCTTTGAGAAATTTGTTCCCCTTTATAGATGGGGAAATTTTTCTTGTGATTTGTTTTGTTATTAAATTAAATTGTTATTTGTTTTGCTGTTTAATTTCTTTTTCTGTGCCTTTTGGGTGGACTGGCAAAAAGAAACGTATTGGTAAGAACTCAGAAGCTATTGTATAAATGAATTCTGACCCATAATATGTCCTTAAACTGGGATAAACTTCCAGTGTCCCATATGCAAGAGATACTCAGGGTAGTACATTTTAGTCATAATTACATATTTCAAAAATATGATTTGATTATGAGGCATAAATAATGTTTGTTTTTGTGGAAGAGATATACAGTAGCTTTTCACATTTAATATCATCTTAAATGATGGATATATAATCATTTTGTGAATGGAAATGCTAAAAATTTTCATGAGTGAGCTACAATTGAGCCTCTTTCCCCTCATGTAAGAATTTCAGTGGCAATTTTAGGCAGATTGTAATTCCAGTAATTAACTGATATCAGAGCTATTCTAATCCATTCACTTACTCTCATCTCAATAATCTACTGTTTGTGGTGGGATTTTTTTTATTCCATTATGCTCATTCAGTCAGGCATTAATATGACATGAATTCTATTAGTCCTAACTTTCTGCTGTCTAAGCCAGCTCTTTGGAACCCATAGGAATATATGACAAATCACATTTAGTCCATCCTTGAACTTTGATTAATGTCAAGAAAATTCCTTTTCCCAGAACCCTATCCTAGACCACAATCCAATTCCACAGTCATTTAAACTATAACTAGGGGATTTTTTTTCTCCCTGTACTTAGAGTAAGTTTTTCTTCACTCACCACCTACCTCCCAACACCAGAATCTTTGTTGTATAATGGAAGGAAAAATTTTCCTAAAATCTTGTTCAACTTTTTTATTATTCTGAAAAATATAACTGAGCAGTAATTAACCTCAAATATACTACCATGACATAGAGTAGGAAAAGAAAATTAGGGTCATTAAACATTAGTAGTAATAATATGGTTATTATTGTTTTTATTACTCTTGATAAGAATTAGCATTTATAAAATACTTAAAGGTCTACAAAGTACTTTACATATATATCACTTAATACTTAAAAGAGCCTTGAAAGAGAGGTACTATTATTTTCCCTAGTTTGCAGATGAAGAAACTGAGGTAACTTGAAATCTACTGTTTTTTCCAGAGTACTTGGCTAGTACTCTTTTCAGATCATGGAGACAATTTCTCTGGCAATTTAATAAATGTTATTTGTAAGATGTTTATATATAGTAGGCAAAACTCAATATGTATTTAAGTCTTAATACCATCTTGGAGTACAAAAGGCAATACCCTTATTGTTCTGCATTTTTAATTGTGAGATAGGAAAATTTGTGTATCACAAATCCAATTTTGTCAACCTAAGAATCATCTCAGTTCAGTTATATATCTTTCCAAAAGTGCAGTACAGTTCTTGAAAATGAACCACAGGAGATATAGTTTCAAATCTTACCTCTGACATTGCTTAGATGTTTAGACATAGATAAACCTCCTGACTATTCTGGGACTCAGTTTTTGTATCTACAAACTGAGAATAATTTCCTAAGACCTAATGTCTAATTGAAACTGAGTGGAGATGGAGTAAATTAGTAACCCCCCCAAAAAACCACCACCCTTTTTAAGCAGGTAGAAAGTAATCAATTGCCAATTGATAATTGTGATATTGCCAAAGATGGTTAGAGAAACAGTGTCCTATAAAAGTAATGGCTAGATGGCACAGTGAATAGAACACCAGTCCTGGAATCAGGAGGACCTGAGTTCAGACACAACCTCAGACACTTGACACAAAAACTAGCTGTGTGACCTTGGGCAAGTCATATTAACAACTCAATAACTTAACAGTACTCTTTCAGAGTAAAATGATGCCAACAGTAGTTACTTTCTCATTCACTCTTTTCAGATTCCTTGACTGCTCCTTCCCATAACTTTTTGAAGTCTCCTGTGTTCATATATTGGTCTTGCAATGATAAGAGATATCCAAATATTAATCAAATGGGATTTAGCTAACCTTTAGGAAATCCCTTACATCAATACACTAACCCATAAAACATTAAATTTATAAGGTTAGTACAAATGTTATATCAAAAGACTTGCCTGACAACACAGAGAAGACTTAGCTATTGAAGAAGAGACAATTTTGGAAGAAGAAAGTCAAATAGGTAATATTACATCTCATGGTCAGAAGAAACTTTTTTATTATTATATTACAGCTAACTGTTGCAAGAATGGAAGCAAAGGCTCTCTCACACTTAAGAATGACCCATCAGGTGCTAGTCTTTCACATGGTTGAGGCTCAGGCCTGTAAAAAGACAGGATTTTTCACTTGTAATCTCTGAAACTTTATACCCCACAAACTAGAACCCTTGGGACAATCAGTTTTTCAAATGTCAATTTGCCTTATGTTTAGGGATCCCTATTTTCCCCTCCAAAAAACAAGAGGAAAATATTTAATGCACAACATAGATTTGGTATAGGAGAGTTATTTATTTTTCCTATGTAAAAATAATGCTGAAAACACAAAAGATTTGTAAGTTTACACTGAAGAGATATTTAAAATATTTAAAACATTAAGCAGTAACCTATTATTTCTATTACACTCTCCTAGGAGGCTACTGCTTAAAATGTGAAGCAATTCATCCAATTATTTAATAAGCATTTTACCTTCCCCTTTGCCTTGTAATTTCCTGAGTACCTCCTCTAAGGTCAATGCCTTCTGAACATCCAGTATATGATTTGTTCTTTTCTTTATGTCAGATATAATCTTTTTTAGTTCCAGAATACTCCTTCCTGTTGCCAGTCAGCTTCATTCTAAAATAACAGAAACTCCAAAACTCCTAAACAATATACTGTCCCAAATTCATTTCTTAAGATCATTCTTTGATAACCTATTTTCAGGAAAGTAACACCAAGAGAAAAAATTGATTAGGAAGCATGCACAATTGTTTCAATGTGTGGGAAGTTGACATAGCTTCCAGAATGTTAAGAATGTTGTCTTCTCTCACAGTAAATTCAAGGTAGTACCACTGAATCTCCATATACTTGGCAGAGAGGAAGAGGAGAGTCAGAGTGCCTCTTCACTTCTTTTAATGCCTACTGAAATCTTCCCCTTTTACCACATTCCACATTGTCATCACTTGAACTAAGAGATTTCTACATAATCCCAAAACAACAGTTTCTTTAGGTAGAGCACACATGGACCACCAGAAGTGTCCAGGGCTCACCTGAGATCCACAAACACTCTATGCCATATACTCTAGCCATAGCACATGAATATGAGTTACAATTAGCCTCATTACAACTCTAAACAAAACAAGATCCCCAAACTATAAATAAATTTTACTCTAGTACCACTAACCTTTGTTTTTGTCAAACTGGACTAAAATAATTTTCTCTCTTTTGTTTTCCTGATTTGCCATCAATCTAAGACTAAATCATAATTTGTTGAGTATTATGTTGAGGAGATTCTTGGTCATATACAGGTTGAACTAGACAGATTCTTCAGGATCTCCAGGCTAGCTGTTAGAATCTAGAGCTTTTTGGGGGGTCATTTTTCACACTTCAACATCTTATCACACTAATGAAAGCTTATCTACACTAATCACTTACATTTAGATAGAGCTATACTTCTTTCATAGTTTGCATAATCATTATCTCATGTGAGCCTGATGGCAACTGTATGAGGTGGCTTCTACAAGTATCATTTACTGTCCTCACTTGAAGAGGAAATTGTGACTCTATAAAGGGACTAATTGTGCAAGGTTGCATAAAGGGTTACAAGTGGAACTTGAACCATGTCTTCTCAACTCCATATCCAACAATCCGTACCCAACACTGTACTGCCCTAACAACTATCTTTCAAGACCCAGTTCAAACGTTATACCTCCACCTCAGGAAATTCTTCATCATCCAAAGAATATTTTCTCATTTCTAGACTTTCTTTGTACCTTTTTAATAAACTTAGCAAAATTTGCTATATAGCATGGTCAATTGGGTAATCAAGCATTTATTTAGCTCCTACTATTTTATAGACTCTATGTGAGGAATCAAGGATGCAAAAAAGTCGTTAACCTCAAAGACGTTTCATTCTCTAGAATATAAATGTGTATATAGAATAAATACAATGTGTTTTAGTGGGAACAGGGAAAGACAGAAGGTCATTAGGAAGGCAAAATATAGCAAGGTGCATTTAAGCTGAGCTTTGAAGGAAACTGGATGCTAAGAATTTGAGGAAAGGAAGAAATACATTACAGGCAATGAGGAAAGGAAAACAAGGGAAAAGGGCAGTTTTGAAGGGTTTCAAATAACAGAGGAGTTGTTTATTCATATGACTAATCTTCTAAATTATCTGCAAGATCTTTCAAAAAATGGAACTATGTGATACTTAACTTTATGTCCCTCTGATAGACTACTGTTAAATTTTGCACAAAGAAGGTATTCTATAAGTGCTTTTCAAGACTGAACAAATAATTTGATATGTCTTTTTCAGTATTTGGAAATTTAAAGAAACAATATTTGAATGATTAGAAGTAATTTTCTCAAATGCAACCCATAAGATGTGTAGTCACTTTTTTCTAATTCTATTAGTTTTACTATGAATTTATTCCTTTTAATAGGCAATTATAAGGGATATTATCAATTCCTCCATAATAGATAACAATAATTATTAGGATGCTTAATTATGTGTTAAATAATGGTAAAATGCTAATCCAAAATAGAATAAATTTAAGGTTAATTAAGTGCCCAGTGTTGAATGTCTGTCAAATTTTTTAGATAATCAAAACCAAAATTATTTTAAAGTGGCCTGTGATTTCTTTACACAAAAGACTTTTTCTAATCATGGAAAGTAATATTCTTTACTAGCCTTATAAATGGTACTTTGAGTTTTCATTTATTTGTCAGTGAGGGATGGCCCAAACACTTAAATTTATAAGAATGTGAGAACTAGCTAGGATGATTCTTTACTCTTTACGTGGTGTAAAGTCCAATTTAAATCAAAGTAAAGTGCTTTAAGGTTTTGATAACTTACTGATATCCTGAGATGTGTAGCTCAGAGGGACACTCCTGAAAGTGATTTGGACTATCAAGATGCCTGAGCCAAAAGACAAAGTTGAATCTCAATCAAGATATTTTTAAACAAACAGAGTCAGAGACAGAAAGTTGGGGGGGGGGAAGTAATCAGAACTACAATGATTGAACAGCAGCAACAATATTGGAGAATATAGTGTCCATATATGGCCTTTGGGCTTAATGAACTAAGTTGAGAGATTCAATAGCATGTGAACATCTGGAAAAAAAGGAAACTAAAAGAAAACCTGAGCTGTGACTGAAAAAGGAGAGATTTAGGAATGTCATCACACACCTTTACATGATTCAGAATGGAGGACTCTGACTAAAATTAGTACTGAGCAGCTAGGTGACACAAGGGACAGTGCACTGAACTTGGAGACAAGACCTGAAATCAATTCCTGCCTCAGTTATTTGCTGGCTGTGTGACCCAAGGAAATTCACTTAATTTATTTTTGCCCCACATATGTAATCATGGGAATAGTTATAGCATCTTCTTCCAAAAGTTACTATAGGGAGAAAATGAGACAGTATTTATAAAGCACTTTACAAATCTGAAATTTATTTTTATTTTTATTTATTTTTTTTGCTTTTTGGAGGGCAGTTGGGGTTAAGTGACTTGCCCAAGGTCACACGGCTAGCTTTTTTTTTTTGTGTCAAGTGTCTGAGGCCGGATTTGAACTCAGGTACTCATGACTCCAGGGCCGGTGCTCTATTCACTGTGCCATCTAGCCACCCCCACAAATCTTAAATTGATTGGTGATGGACCTGTCACTGTGCTGCAATGTCTCTGGAAGAAAGAGTGATGCTGAAGACTTTGTGCAACTCTGCCTCATTTACAACCAGTTCATACACAAGTAAAGAAATCACCTGTGATGCCATTGTTCCTCTTAAAAAGTGAGGATGAACACCAACATGAATCTTAAAGCATTATATAAATGTTATGTCTCTACCATTACTATTGCTGCTGCTCCTGCTACCACCACCACCATCACCACCACCATCATTACTACTACTACTACTACTACTACTACTACTACTACTACTACTACTACTACTCACTTAATGCCTGATGGAATAACTTTCCATTTCCATGCCTGCCTACTAATAAACCTTATTATATTATTTTGAATTCTTTTAACTATGCATTTCCTTTATCCAGGTTTTTTCATCATATGTATAGAAGTTGGAGGTCACTTGGAAATACTCAGAAGTATCAAACCTTTGTTTGAATATTAGGTTTTTTTTTTCCTAACTGAGGACTGCGTGATAGATTTCTCTCCTAGTTATTCTGGCTGTGAGAGACAATTTATTATAGAGATCTTATGTCAGAATCCATACCTGAAAAGAATTTTGTCAGTCTTGGAAAGAATCTAAAAAAGATAAAATTCATTAAGGGTCTATTAAAACACCTTTTTTTTTTTAAACATCATCTTCATGAACAGAGAAGTGGAGGAGGTATGTATGGGTTAACGAGTAGTTGTCACTTTTTTCTTTAAAAAACAATGATGTGTGGGGGGATGGAGCCAAGATGGCAGCGTAGAAGCAGCAAGGATCAGCAGCTCCTGCACGACCACCTTAAATACACATAAAATCAATAAATTCTACAGCTCCAAAATCCACGGAACTGCAGAAAACACATCCCCCGCTGAAGGCAGTTTGGCAGGAGGAACCCATCGCAGCAGGTCTGGAGCCAAGGCCAGCAAACGTGGCCTGAACCCAGGGCGGTGGGGAGAAGCCGCTGCCGCAGCCAGAGCCATTCTAGTGCTAAAGGCTAAAAAGTGAATCTGAACGAATTCAAGAGGGACAGAACCCACGGAGAGACTGATGTAGGCGGATTCCCAGTGCAGAAAAGTGCCTACTTAGGTTGGGGTAGGAAGAACGCTGAACTCAAGGAAGCCACACCAGCGCGGAGCAGAGAGCAGAGAAGAGTGGACTGAGAGAAAAAGCTCCAGCCAGACATTCAGCAGACTCATCCAGCTTGAGAGATTTCCAGCCAGCTCACCAGAGGATGGAGAATCATCTAACCTAGTAGGAAAAATCTCGGGGTCCATAGTAGCAGCAGCAAGTTCTGTGAGGGCAATATGGATGTTTAAACTTATACACCCATACTGCCAGAAGCCAAGATGGAGGAATAAAGTTTAGTGGCTCCTCTAAATCCCTCCCAGACCAAGAAAAGTCTGGAATTAAATGTTCTAATCAAAGTAAAACCTTGAATCAGGGGAAGCGGCCCCAGGCAGGGGCAGGGTGAAGGAGGGCAGGTAGAAGATAATAATAAGGAATCTAAGCCCAGTAGGGTGGAGCCAGCAAGCCCTACCAA